>PVKA01042789.1:0-17175 GCA_004027165.1 Ctenomys sociabilis | reverse complement strand
GTCTCTCTCTCCTCTCTCTCCCATCTCTCCTCTCTCTCTCTCTCTCAGTGGTATGTGTGTCTGTCACTTTCTGTCTCTGTTTCTCTATCTCTGTCTTCTCCTTCTTTCCCTCCCTACTTTCCCTTTTCTTTCAGTCACCCCCCTCCCTCCTCCTCTCCTTTCCTCCTCTCTCTCTCTAAAACAAAATCTCTCAAATAGCACCAAGCCCCCCAAGCACCTTGGCTTTACACAGAAGTTATTTTCAAGCTTCTGATTTTCCTTTAAGGCTATAAATTTCCTTGAGGACAGGAGCTCTTTTGTGTTAAGGATTAATATGAAACATTCCCTGGTAAGTTTTTTTTTTTTTTTTTTTTTTTTTTTTTTTTTAGGAACTGGGAATTGAACTCAGGCCCTTGTGCTTGCCAGGGAAGTGCTTATTCCACTGAGCCATCTCCCCAGCCCCTCCTTGGTAAATTTTTACCAAACATCTGTTAACTTGATGTAGCAATGACATCTAAATTTGGGGACACACTTAGTTTCTCCTCTTAACCATTTCATATTTTAGTTCAGTGTTGCAATTAATGCTTCCCTTGAAAGTTGTGCAACAGGACCAAGGAGATAGCTCAGCAGTCTAAGCGCCTGCCTGGCAAGTGCAAGGACCTGGGTTCAATCCTCCATACTGCATGCCATGCCATGGTCATGCACCCCTGTAATCCCAGTGCTGAGAAGGCTGAGACAGGAAGGCCACTATGAGTCCAAGCTACATAGCAAGACCCTGTACTAAGTAAATAAATAAAAGATTTTTTTTTAAAAAAAAGGAAAGTTGGGGAACATCTTTCATGAAAATGTAGGTGCTTACCACACATTTTATTCTACCATTCTCATGAATTTCCTCTTTAAGAGACATCCCATTGAACATAAAATTTGTAAAGAAATTGAATGTATAGTCTATCTCATTAAGAAAATAAGACATTCTTATGTCTTTTTCCTCCCTTCCTTCCTTTCTTTTCTCTTTCCTCCCTTTCCTTCATTTCCCTCTGTGCCTACCTCCCTTTTTTTTTTCTTTTTCTCTTCTTCTTTTTCTTCTCTCCCCTCTTTCTGTCCTTCCTTTTCCTTTCCTCTCTCCCCTCCTGCCTCCCATTTTGTTTTTTTCTTTCTCTCCTCCTTGCTTCCTTCCTGTTGGTCTTCCTCCTTTGCTTCTTTTTGTACTTTCTTTCTTCGAGACAATCAAGCAGCAAGCTGTGGCTTAGCTGTAATTACAGGCGCCAAGCCTCAGTCAGCTTCTCTCTGCAAACCTTTGCCAAGTCAGCAACTCATCTCCTCCTCCCCGATGTTTACAGAATGCACCTGAAAAGGTTTGAGTCACGTTATTTGTATGCCATTAAAATGGGGCACCTGATAACATCTGCTCCCTTTCTCTGGTTCAAGTCATGAATGGAGCTCCTCTCCCTCCTTAGTCACCAGCTTTTGAATACTTATGATCTGTCAGAATACAGAGAAATGGATTTTGAACCCTAAACAGCCTCTACTTATAGTGAGAAAGCCGCTGGAAAGGAAGTGTAGAATACAGAACAGATAATAATGACTTTTCTGTGAGGAGGATGGGAGAGGAGAAAGAGGATGAATAACTGAGAGTGAAGAAAGTTCCCAAGGAAAGCCAAAAAACTGAGTATTTGCTTACAGATGAACACAAAGGAAAGAAATAGCAGTATGCTTTTCACATAGTAGGGACTCAAAAGCTATTCATGCAAGGATTCTGGCACTGTTTATAAGGTAGTGCTTGCATCTTTAGAATTGATCATCAATTTTGTAAAAGTATGCCTTGTTAGTAGCTATAGTAATTTGAAGGCTAGAGGATGATTTATTTATTTTTTGGATGATTTATTTAAATTTCGTGTGAAACTTAAAGTTAAGTTCCTATCTGCATGCAGTTCTATATAGACTGAGTTTTAGAATCTTTGGTTGTGCACATTTATAGCTTGAACCTATATTGAAATTTTTGCAAATGAGCTAGGTTGAGAACATCCATCTTTAAACTACCTAATTTGATGTTTTCCACCAGGCAGATCATCCATCTGGCCCCGGTTGTGCTAGGTTAGCGTAGTCAATAAGAACTGAAACAAACTGTGTTATGAGTTCTGATATTGATTAGCTGAGGACAGGAGGCAAATGTTAATGATACAGGGTCAAGAATATATAGACTCCTGATCCGATACAGAACTAAGGACTTGAGGTTTTGGAATGAAAATTGCATCAAATTTGCAGTCAGAACATCTTGAGTTTAAGGCTTGGCTCTCTCATGTGGACTTAAGGCAAATCACTTGATTCCTCTATGATTCAGTTTCCTGTGCCTTTGACTAAAGCACTCTGTTTCTCTCAGATTTGGCTTCCTGTGAAAAACTGAAAAATAAAGTTGTTGTGAGGATTAAATGAGATGTGTAGGGAAGTACATTTTGCAGTGTTACATAATGTAAGGTGTTACAGATCTTTTGGTTGTGGACTTATTAAAAGATAATATGTTGGCATTGTACTTATATGGGTTACATGGTTAGTCCTTAAGAGCAGAGGAGTCATATACAGGATATGCATAGCCAGTGAGCTGTCTACCTATTCGTTGCCAATTCAACTGCTTATTGGTTACACATTATGTGCCAGGAGTGTTTCACATGTTAGATATCTAGTAGTAGCCAAAACACAAAAATTCCTGTCAGAGACAGATAATAAACCAGTAAAAAAACAAAGAGAGCTGTAAAAATTCATTTGAGCAGAATTTAGGAGAACACTCTTTGAAGATCATAGTGATATTTTCAGTTGATAATGTCACAAAAGTACACAGTGAAACAAAATACCCTCAATTAATAGCCACCAAACTGAGAGAGCCCCAAATTATCAAGAGGAAATATCATCCCCATCCCCCCCTTTCTCCCGATACCTTGCCCACAGGAACTTCAGCTGATAGAGAACTGAGGATCGAGGCTGGACAGAGGGAGGGAGCCACGTGTCTTGGCTAGAGTGTTAGTACAACTGTTTTAACAGAAGGGGTCCTAGAGAAAATGACATCAAGGAGGGAAATGGTACACCTTGGTTGGTGAGGTTGGAAGAAGGTCAAGAAGTGCTCACAGGAAGGCAGCATCTAAGTGAAGGAGTAGCAGAGCTGAGCAAGACAGCCACAGGGATAATTGTGAGAGTCATACACCCACCAGGAGAAGCAGAGAAGAAGCTCCTGAGCCGGCCACATCTGGCAGTGCTTGAGAGATAGCAAGGGAGCCAGTGAGGCGATGGTAGAGTAAAAGAAGTGGGGGTAAAATGAGGAAGGCAATGTCTAATAAAAGATAAAATAGAGGGGAGCTGACAAGATGACAGGGGCAGTGAAAGACACCAGATTGCGTGCTAGATGAGAAGATGTTAAGATGTTAGGAAGAAGAGTAATGTGGCCTGGAGGTGCTCCAGGATAACAAAGGATGCTGTGTTCAGATCAGACTGCAGGGTCCAGGGACAGAAGCAGGAGCAACAGTGAAAGGCTGTTGAAATAATCCAGAGGAGAGGGATGGTGTCTTAATCTGGGATGGAACTGAGTGTTAGTGAACAGTGGTTGTGATGGAAGAAATAGGACATGGCAAGGCTGACTGGAAAAACAAGCAAGATGTGCCAATTACCAGACCCCAGTATAGAGTCAGATAGTTCCCAGGCCCCGTTTGTGGAACTTCTTGTGGGCTCCCACAAAGTGTGGATGGCATAAAAGAGACAGGATACCACAGCCTCCTGTGGCTCCTAGAGTGTGCTTTTATTTCTGCTTCTATCCTCTCTTTGTTGAGCCCACGTTCACTCTGCAGAGCTAGTTCTTCCCTGATCCCTTTACCCCTCACTTTTCAAATAAACATTTACCATTTTTGCCTTCTCATGTCCAATTCTTTATTCAAGGCAAGAGGAATCTGGAATGATTGCATTAGTGAAGCATTTCTTTTTCTTTTCTTTTCTTTCTTTTTTTTTTTTTTTTTTTTTTTTTGTGGAACCGGGGATTGAACTCAGGCCCTTGTGCTTGCCAGGCAAGCGCTTATTCTACTGAGCTATCTCCCTGGCCCAGTGAGGCATTTCTAAAGAAACTATCTTCTAAACACAGGACTGGGGAGATAGTTTATCAGTATAAGCAAGCACCTGCCTAGCAAGCTCAAGGACCCAGATTTGATTCCCACTATAGCATGCTGTGCCAGCCCTGGAACCTGGGCACATGGTGCCCAGCCACCAAAATCAGACACAGTGGTACACGGCTGTCATTCCAGCACTGGGAAGGCTGAGACAGGAGGATCACTATGAGTCCAAGCTGTGTAGCAAGACCCTATACCAAATAATAATTTTTTTAAAAAAGAAAAATCTACATGACAACAGTTGGACTTGGATTTTTATTTTTTATTTTTTATTTATTTTGGTACTGGAGATCAAACTCAGGGCCTATACACAGACTAAGCAAGGGCTGTGGTGTTGAGTTATGTTCTGAGCCCTTTTCTTAAATTTTATTTTGAGATGAAGTCTCACTACATTGCTTGGACTGGCCTTAAATTTGAGATCCCCCTTGAGTCTCCCAAATAGCTGGGATCATGGGTCTACGCTATGACACTGAGGTTGTACAGTGTGTGTGTGTGTGTGTGTGTGTTGGGAGGAGAGTAATGGTAACTGAACCCAGAGCCTTGGCACTGAGTCATAGCCACAGCCTATTTTTATTTTTTTATTTTTTGTTTTTGAGATAGGCTGTTGCTGAGATATCCAGCACCACCACACTTGGTTAGGAAAATGTTTTGAAGGTAAAGCTAACTGGATCTTCTGACAGTCCCTCCCCTCTTCCAGGCAGGTGCTTATGCCCTTGAGATACCTCCCCTACCCCCTCCCCTCTTCCTATAATCCTTGCCCTACACATCTCTTTATATAGGGCCTCTGTAATTTCCCTTAAATGATCCTGCTGTTTGGAGAATGCAAGGAAAACATACAATCAAGTGAAGTCTCTCTCTCCATGCCCCCAACCTGACTCTGGAACCGCATGAGAAACAGCTGAATTCTTGAGTACCCTACCGAGAGGTCTCCATTGACCTGTTAGAGCTGCTTCGTGTGGGGAGGACAATTCCAAGATGAACAGACACACTTCCTTTCTAAGGACATCTTCTGATGAAAGGGAAAGGGAGTTCTGGGGCCAGGTCTTATAACCACAAGTGCTGGGAGCAGGGTTGATTTCCAAGCCAGAAACTATGTCTTTAAACCTTATGGCAGAAGACCTAAGGGCCTAATGGGTGTGGGTTGTTCCTCCTCCCCATCTAACAAATTTGAGTTTAACAGTGAAAGCTACTGGCCTGCATGGTGGCAAATACAACCCACTAGCTTTATGTAACCTTTCCCTGTTTCAATAGGAAGATGAGGAGGAGGTACTTGCTAGACTAGTACTACAGCCTGCAGTACAGGCAGGCATGATGACGAAACAAAACTGATGTCCCTTCCAAAGGTGGAAAAACTCAAGTACAAGTGGAAAAAAAAAAAAAAAGAACAGTAGCTGAGGGCAAATGCATGAAGAAATGGGTTATAAATCAAAGAAAATCCAATATTGCATGAATATCTCTATAGACTCATAGCAAGAGACAAGATTAGCTCTCAGCTCAATCTCACGGCAAATGCTAGGAAAGGTGAGGCTCTCTCTTTGCAGACAACAGTTCCTTTTTAGAACCTAACAGGAGTAAACAGAGCCTGAAAACCTTGTGGCCTCACACGGGGAGGCATCTTTATTCAGCAGGATGATGGGCTTCACTTACTAAGAGCAACTGAACTGGATCCTAAGGCTGTACCACGGTCAGTTGAGTTGTGTCTCCTTTCAATAGAAAGGGTTTGTATTCAAGGATCAGGGATGTCCTGTGATATTCTGAGATACATATTTGTTCTCCATTTTCATTTCCCAGCATACAACTAAAAACCTTCAGGAGAAAATGCCAATGATAGTCTTCAGTTTTCAATGGCTCCTCTTTCACTTAGAATAAATTATAGCAATAAAATGAGCACACTAGTGTGTGTCAGGAGCCATCCTATGATTACATTATATAGTAACTTATTCAATATTCATTCCTAGGAAGCATGCTCCTAGGAAGCACGTACCAGAAGGAGACACTGAGGCCTCAGTGAATGCAGGTGGCCTGTGCCTTCCTTGGGGAGTGGGTCGTGGGAAGCAAGGAAAGACACCAGTACAAAGTGGCTACTTATCAAGGTAAACCACCACATGGTATTAAGTACAACTGGTTGCTCGAGTCCCTTGACCACCACTACCATCTCATGTCTACCTCAGCACCCTCCATCTGAGTGAAAAGAGAAATGATCTCTCTTCTGTCTCTGCCTCTCTCTCTCTCTCTCTCTCTGTCTCTGTGTCTCCCATTACAGCCCACAAGACTCAGCTTCCTTGCATGTGTGCCCACAAGCAGGTCTTTATGCCAATAAGAGTACACCTGGACAAAGGATGACAGATGCACAGCGTGGGCTCCAGGTAAGGTGTTAGCAGGCTGGTCCACATGAAGTCTGTCAACTTTCAGATGTAGCTGTGTGTCACATTGACAGTAGGAACAAACCAAACAGCCAAAGACCCTCCAAGACCTCAAGTGGTGGGTACCTACAGATAGAAAGCAATGAGGCTGAGGTCCAAGCTCTGGCACACTGGCCTCAAAGTCTCCACGTGGGATTGCTAGGACACACTTCCCTGTAGAACAGTCGAACCCCTTCCCATGTCCTACAATACCCTCCTGAATTTAGCTGCTGCAGTCTGTCCAGTGGCATCTTGCACCATCTCTGACTCACTAAGCTCGGGGCTCATTCTTCTTCTTTCAGTTCCCCAAACTTTCCATGCTCAGACCCTTAGCTCATGTCAGTCACTTTTTTTCTTCCCCTTTTGCGTGGCTAACACTTTCTTATCTTTTAGCCACAGTTTGTCACCTTCTCACAAAGTCTTACTGATTGCTCTTTTTTAAAAAGGATTTGTCTTATACTTTTCCCCCTCAGCTCCTCCTGTGCTTTTGTCTCACTACACAACTCAACTGGGAGGAAGTTCATTCATTTATTTGGAAGTTGCTTTTCTGTTGGTCTCTCCACCGGAATGAAACCCTCCTGAGGCAAGGTCAGGGCCCATCTAGTTTACTGTCATATTCTTGGCACAGAGCACTCTGCCTTGTCCGAGGAAGTGCTCAGCAAAGATCTGTAGAATAAAAGAATAAACAGCACTTATATGAAATTGGATTTTAGGGTTGTATTGCCAAAGAAGAACACACTGTCAAAAGTTACTGAATTGACAAATAAAAGGTACTGATACGGGAAGGGCAGAAGGAAGTGAGATGACGATCTTGTGGATGATCAAGTTTCCGTCCAGCCCGCCCAGTCCTTGAACGGTGGAGGATATCTTAGGGAGAGTGCAAGAGAGAAAGGAAAGAGGCAAAAGTAGGAATTCCTTAGGAAGTTCAAAAGAGGAAATGCAGGCAAATTGTGTGATAAACAGGAAGTGTCTTAAGGCAGAATTTTGAAACTGTGCTTAAAGAGTTAGAAAAATCCACACACTTCACAAAATTGTACCCAAAAATGTCATCTCGCTACTTATGCATGCATCTTTCTTTTTTTTTTTTTTTCTTTTTTGCAGAACAGGGGATTGAACTCAGGCCCTTGTGCTTGCCAGGGAAGCACTTATTCCATGGAGCCATCTCGTAACCTTATTAGGGATGGGAAACACCAATGGATTGCAGCAATCTAGACTTTCATCCTTGATTATCTTTTTCCTTCTTTCTTTCTTTTTTCAGGTTTCACCTTTTTAATCAGTTGTCACAACTGTCTCTGTAATTTCCTCCTGAGTATTGATCATAACCACCCTGGTTTCTGCCACTATTCCAAACACATGAGACATGAAAGAATATTTTTCTTCCAGCATTAAAAAAAATGGTATTCACAAACATTTTCAAGAAGCTCTTACACTCATGATGGTAGATCTTCAATAAAAAAAAAAAAAAAGCACTCTAGGCAATCATATTCCTGATGCAAACTGCTTACAGGTACATTCAAAAATGTTTCTACTCATCATTAAGAATTGTGTATATATTTTAAAAATAACCAGAGCCAATAAATAAATAAATGAATAAATAAATAATAAAAATAACCCAGATACACAATTTAAAAGAAAAATATTGGTCTGGCACAACTTTTTTGTGTGCCAGAAGCAATGATCCTGAGAGTCCAAACTTTAGTTGGACTTTTATGAGGAAAAACCCCCATACTGTACAAATGTCTCAGAAATTTGACTTTAAATGAAGGAAAAGTAAAATAACACAGAGCTTTCTAAAATGTCTTTAACAAGATACTTCAGGAGCTCAATTAAAAAACAGGAAATATATTAAACAAGTTTCAGCGCAGCTTCAGAAATCTTTATATGGTGATTTGGAAGGACAATCCAGGATGAGAAGTGGTATTCCTTGTGTATGTCATATCTACAAGCCTCTCAGTTGTCATAATTGTCTCTGTAATTCCCTCCTGAGTATAGATCATAGCCTCCCTGGCTTCTGCCACTATAGTCTCTGGATTGCCCATAACCATATCCATATCCTCCAGGTCAACTGTCATACCTGCCACTCCCATAGCACTGGGCCCCAACACCTCTAGAGTAGCTGCAAGTACGTCCATGGGCCCCCAAAGCACCCCCTCCTCTGGTGCCCTGGGAAGATTTTCCTGTGTGGTCCACACTGATCTGGTTACCATCCATGGATTCTCCATTCATGGCTCTCATGGCATCTGAGGCATGCTCTGAATTGGTAAAGGTGATGAAGCCAAGACCCCAGTATATCTGAGTTCCCGTCCTTGACGCCCACCACCACAGAAATAGGCCCAAAGTTGCTGAAGTGGTCTTCCAGTGCCTGCTCATTCATATTGAAATTGAGCCCACTGACAAAGAGATTCCCTTCTGCAGAAGACATGGCAGTGAATTCAAATCCTGGGAATCAGCCCGGGGAGATAGCTCAGTGGAATAAGCACTTCTCTGGCAAACACAAGGGTCTGAGTTCAAACCCTGGTTCCGCCAAAACAAACAAAAAAATCCTGGAAATCAGAAAGTAATAAGGAACCACAGAGGGCAAGTGCTGAAGAACAAGGAGAACAGGTACTTCCTTGATTTTCGAATGAAAAAATTAAGACCCAAGAATGTCATGGCAGCGGCTCTCCTCCATCCCATAATAATAAATTAGATGACAAGTAAGCTCAGGACCCAAAACTATCATCTCCTATTCTGATATACTTCACCATGCCACACCTTCCTAAAATTGCTATAAAATGCCGGGGAGATGGCTCAGTAGAATAAGCACTTCCCTGGCAAGCACAAGGGCCCGAGTTCAATCCCCGGTTCCACAAAATAAATAAATAAATAAATAAATAAATAAATAAATAAATAAATAAATAAATATAAAATTGCTATAAAATACTCGTGAAAAAAAGAGAAAATTTTAATTTTTTAGAAAACAAAAAGGGAAATCCAAACTGTTTTCCAAGGTAAATCCAACAGATGCATAAAGCCAGAGGGTCCACCAAACAGTTGTCCAATTTCAGGCACAAATCCTCTCAATATGCTCCAGTATTTATTTTTCAAAATGTTTAAGGAATATGAAAGAAGAGAATTATCCAGCCATTTAACCTAGAAACAAAATAGATAGATCGTCTTTATTTGTAAACATAAGCATAGGTAGATAGATAGACAAACAGACAATCCTAAATTTTCCATACAGAGAAAGAAATTTTAATGAACAGTGTAGAGTCTGGGGACATGACCTGCTGGAGCACTTACCTCGCATATACAAGGCCCTGGGCTCCATCCCCAGCACTGAGAAGAAGAAAGAATGCAAGAGCTGATCGCCCATCAAATCCAATGCTTATCTTGATGTAAAGCAAAAAAGGAAACCAGTATGCTCCCCCCTAACTGCTAAGGTCACACATAGTGATAAACATGTGACTATCTTTCATATTTTTACTTAAAAATGTATTAAATCCACAAGGCCCAGTTTTCAGGTAAGACATTTATTCAACTTTTGCTTAGAGAACATAATATGTGTTAGGATGCCTGAGTCCAAATCTTCTGTCATCACTATTTCTGCACTCAGATGAGTCAGTTTTTCTGGTTTTTAAGTTCTACAGCAATTCTCCTGCCTCAGCCTCCTGAGTGCTGGGATTACAGGAATGTACTGCCATGCCTGGTCTTGGACAGTATTTTTCAAAACTATTTGAAAGTTGTTTTTTAACTGAAAATTTTTGGTTACTCTTCATCTGGTATATTTTATATTATCTACATGCATAAATACTGCATATATACCAATAACTAAAACAAAAGTTTCACAAAACAATGTTGACACTATTCAGTACATACTAATATTTTTATTATAGATTATATCATTCCCCCCCCCAAAAAAAATGCAAGTCATGACAGGTGTAATACTGCATACCTGTGATCTCAACACTCAGGAAGCTGAGGCAGGATTGTCAAGAATTCAGGGCTGGCCTGGGCTACATAGTGAGACTCTGTCCCAAAAAAAAAACATAGTTCATAATATAAAACACTGACTTCATGATTTATACATGGGTCACAACCTACAGTTTGTCTTTGTTTTGTTTTGTGTTTTAGGACAGGATATACAAGATGTACAGAATTTCACTGAGTAGATCAGACCCATAGTGATCCTCCTGTTTACAGCCTCCCAAGTGCTGGGATTACAGGGATTACAGATGCATGCCACCACGCCCAGTCTCAATCCCTCTCAGCACACCCCTGGGGCGGGGCTGGTACGGCAGGCCTGGGGATCCAACTCCCAGCCCCTGCGTCTGCCTATGCAGGTGCTTTAATCTGCTGAGCTATTTGGCGGAGCTATAACCTACAGTTAAAAAACTACAAAACAAACAAACAGAAAAAAAAAGAGATCATTTGTAGTCTTCATGATATGCCAATAAATCTCTACAGCAAGTACAACCAGTAGTAATTGAATGTGTACAAGTCGACTATACAAGTAAATGAATCTACTTGAATGTGTATTTCTCCCTCTCCATGTTGACAGTGATAATGGTTAGTAGTGATTACAGGTAGAAAAAGGGAAAGGAAGAACTTTGAGCATCAATGAAAATAAATTCTTCTGATAAGTAATGTAATATTCACACACACACACACACACACACACACACACACACACATCTATAACTAAATTAACCTGGAAAGTTTCTATCAATACATTTTTCCAGACTACCATAAGATATTTTCAAGTTTTAATATCCTGAGAATGTTTAGGAGAAGAAAAAAGCTGAGGGTCAGGGACAAAAGAGAGAAGAGGGAGAAAGAGAGGGATGGGAGGACAAGCTAAATGTTCAAGTGGGAAAGCGTGATGTTGACCACTCTGACCTTAACTGATGCCAGCCTTGGTCCACGGGAGAAATATCTGCCACGTGGGAGCCATATCCATATCCTCCATGGCTAGCAGAAGCTGACACTCCTTATAAATCACAATCATTAGAGGTCCACTTAAAATTCTACAGTGATTTCTCAGTGATCTCCAAGGTAAAAGCAAGCTCTGCAGCTCGACCCCTAACCCATTCGCCTGATGGCCTCTCCCTGGTCCCAGGACACCGTCCACAGCCACCAACACACTCTGTCACCAGCTATATACAGACCCCCTGAACATCCTTTTGCCTTCTGATTTGGCTTCAGCTCTTCTTCCAACTGCCTCATCTCATAGTCCTGCAAGTCTCTACATGTCTCATCATCCTTTCTCTGACATTTCCACCTAATCTGTACTTCTCTTAATTCTACATTCACCCCAAATGCAAGTGCCAGCGCAGTGTACACAACACATCCAGTCTGTCAGTCTATTTCCCCACTAGACCGTGAGTCCCTTGAGAGTGAAGATTGTGCCCATCTTACCTGAGGTCAATAGTATCTAACAGATAGAAGGAATTCTGTAAGTAGCTGTTGGCTGAATGAATACTGAAGGACTCTCCCATAGTCTCCCTATCCCAACTTCTTCACATCTCTGAACCGCAGTTATAACTCTTGACATTTAAGCATGCTCACACTAAGTAGATGAGCCACTAATCTCTTTACAAGACTCTAGCAAAATCCTTACATTAAAAAGCAAAGTGTGAATATTCACTACCTTAGAAAATGATAATGTTTTAAAAGAATGGAAACATAAGCCTCCGAAAATCTAATCAAGAGAGTGTAATTCTCCTAAAATGGTCTGTCAAAAAAAAAACAAGGAGTTAATAATGGAACAAACCAAGGAAACAGAAAACTGCAAAAGAGAGTTACTAGATTTTAGAACATTGGGTATTTTGACTCAGTCACCATTACTAGTGGGAAATGGAGATAAATATGACTGATTGTAAAAATTTTATGTATGAAAGTAAAACACCTTTAGAACTCCTAGCTGTATTGTCACTTTGATAATTAGAAGAGTAGACATTTACTAAAACAATTGTTACTGCCTGTAATGGGATGGGGATAATTTATTTTTAAAATATGGTGAATAAAAGAAAGTCCATTAAATGTTGAAATATGGCAACTAAAAAAGAGGTCAACTAAGTCTTGCAAAAGACCATAGTAAGAGGAACAAAGACAATGCCAGCCTGAAGGAGGAAGAGAATGAAACGATGCACCCTCGACGTGAACCAAAGGGGGCCCAGTGAAAGCCCAAAATAAGACAGGAGAGAACAAGTCCCTGATGGTGTCCAAGAAGACCTGTTCACAAGCGAAGTCATCGAGATCTGGTGGTTTTTGTTTTGTTTTGTTTTGTTTTTTTGTATTTAACAGGAGGTCTACAAGGTCTCACTACACAGATCGTACTTGTAGTGATCCTCCTGATTTGAACCGCCCAAGTGCTGGGATTACAGGTGTGCACCACCACGCCCAGTCTCAATTGTTGTCTCAGCCCACCCCAGAGGCTGGGCCAGTGGGGCCGGCACAACAGGCTGAGGATCAAGTCTCCAACCCCTACATCTGCCTAAGCAAGCACTTTAATCTGCTGAGCTATTTGGCTGGCCTACATCTGAACTAAAAAGGCACAGAGAGGAAATAAAGAATTTGCTTCCATCTTCCTTTGATCAAAAGCAATGGGGGGGGGGGCAGAGATAGCTCAGTGGTCTAAGTGCCTCCTTGGCAGGTACACGGACTGAGGTTCAATCTCTGGTACTGTGTGGTGAACTGGCCCAAAGCCCTAGGAGCGTGGTGTGCACACCAAGGAACTGCAACGCCTTGTAGTGGTGCACACCTGTAATCCCAGTGCTGGGGAGGCTGAGACAGGAAGATCACTACAAGTGTGAGCTGTATAGCAAAACCCTGTACCAAATAACCAAATACAAGATTTTAAAAAAACAATTTGGGGACATAAAGAACAAGGAATGTTCTTTAGAAGTTTCCTTGTCCTTATGAGATGCAAAATATCTCATAGAATTATTTTACTTCCCAGAGAACAAAAAGAATTGAATAAGTGTGTTATTATACATCAGAGAGAATCAGGAAGCTTGACTCCAAAACTACTTCCCAGTGAGTCAAATCTGGTCCTTCGTGACCTCTTTGAAGAAAATGCTTGTGAACACGGGAGGCAGGGCAAGCAGTAAGATAACGTGAATCTCTAGGGCAACCAAGATACTAGTGTGGTTATATTGTAGCCATTCTTCAGACCGGGTCCTAAAACTTCTGGATTTTTCTTTTATTTATATTTAGATTATCAAGAGCTTTCGTGGTGAACATCTATTACTATTAGTATGAAAGTTTTTCTTTTCCTCTTTCTCAAAAATAAAAAAAATTCTGGGGGCCAGGGAGATGGCTCAGTAGAACAAGAGCTTCTCTGCCAAGCACAAGGGCCTGAGATCAATCCCTGGTTCCACAAAAAATAAAAATAAAAAGTCTGCATTGGACAATGTCTAAAAATATGTTTACTTGATCTATTGGAACAAAAATACAACAAAACTGGAGCCCATCAGTTCAAATTATTGTTGAGAGGATTTCGAGAAAGTTCAACTATCCATAACAGTTCTGAGTCTACAGTCAGAAGGAGAAATGAAGGGGCATAGTTCCTCAACCAGAAGGAAGTTAGAGAACACCTTCCCTCTGGCAGGGGTGGACTTTGTGTTATTGCTGTTGCAGTTCCTTGGCAGTAAGTGAGCAAGTGTGCTAAGGGGAATTTTTTTAAATTGACTTAGCCATTTATTACTTCATTGCCAAGTCCCTGCTGGGAAGAAACAAACCAGCACATGTAGCTCAGATTTCTTAAAAGCAGGCTTATTTTCAAGGACACTGGAAACCCTGAAGAGGCTATTCAGTGCAGCCTCGTGGGAGCTAAGGGTCAGAATTGGTAAGCTGTCAGGCTGCAGGCCATGCTGCATAAACCCCGGGCACTACGGGCTGCTCTCCTCTGCTCTTTTCTGAGTAGATCCCTCATTCTTATCCCTGTAGACCCGATCCCTTCATTTATTTAAAATTTCTGCTCTCGGGAGACCATCAAGTGGCAGAGTTTGGGGTGTTCTGTGGCTCTCGGAAGAGTCTTCAAGCAGTTACCATGTCAAGCAACACAGATGTTTCTCTTTCTTCATACGATGAAGATCAGGGATCTAAACTTATCCGAAAAGCTAAAGAAGCACCATTTGTCCCTATTGGAATGGCAGGCTTCGCCATTTGGCTTATATGTCGCATATGGCTTATACAAACTGAAGAGCAGGGGAAACACCAAAATGTCCATGCACCTGATCCACATGCGCGTGGCAGCCCAAGGCTTTGGTATGGGCTATTCCATGTATCGGGAATTCTGAGCAAAGCCTAAGCGCTGGAAGAGGAGATGCTGTCTTGGACTCTTTGGAAATTTTGCTTGCTTAGTTAGACATCTCATGTTGAGGTTATATATTTGTGTCAAAAAATAAATCTTCTGAGTTAGTTCAAACTGTATTATAGTATCTGGAATAACGTTTCTTCCTCACAGACTTGATGACCAAGTCAGTGGTGACTGTTTCACTAACTGTGTTCTTCAGGCTCCAGAAACAGGTCAACTCCTGTGCACTGGGTAGCGTTGAAGTCCACCTTCCCTCGTCCCTCATGACAGCTCCTCCTAAGCTGGCCAGCCCTGAAGCACTCCCACTCTGCTGCCGGGTGTCACACATCCTGCATGTTGGGTAGGAGCTGCACTGACCCCAGTTACTCCAGTTCCTTATCTGCCCTGTGGACTGGGGTGACATTGGTTTTTAGGACTGGCTGGCTCTGGAAGAATCTTTCAAAGCACTGTGAGATGTAGCTTATAGCCCTCTCACAGCTGATGCATCTGTTCGCGCATGCTCAGACCTAGAAAATTTACGAGTGCTGCATTGAAGCCATGTTCATTTCAGAATCCCACTTGTAAGCATGAGAATAGTGTAACTGTGAATTGCAGTTTAGCTCTTTTATAATTATAGAATTATATTTTTGCTGCTGTTGTATTAGAATAATTTTTAAATGTCAACTTGAAATAGAAGTATTTATCTTAAGTGGTAAGGCACAGATAAAGAACTACTTTTTACATGTGTGCAGTATGTTTCCCTGTAAGAATTATGAATGTTAAACACTTTACTCAAAGTGCAAGCGATCCATGGTTTAGTAGTGAGCTGGCCGATCAGGCACTACACACAAGCTCTGATACACCCTACAATGGCTGTGAATGCTCACAAAACCTCTTATCTAACCTCAGTCACATTCTGTGGTGAGTATCTGTCACCATCGTATCTGTGATGTTATTAAAGTGGGTGAATACAAAAAATAAATAAGTAAATAAATGACATAAAATTTCTGCTCTCCTGTGATTTGGACCTGCCTGTGGCTTTCTCCAAGCCATGAAGCTGATTCTCTGATGCTGCCTAACAGTTCGGCTCCTTGCCGTTAACACAAACTCTCTGGGAGCCAGTTCCACATCGGTGCTCAGCTTGGCAAAGTGTTCACGGCTGTACACGCGGCTCTATTGTGGCCGAAGGACTAGGGTCCATCCTGTCAGTGGCCACCAACCACTGAGCCCCTAACAGCAGCGGTGGGCAAATCCAGAAAAGTACCCATCACTTGCTACCAAACAACTTTGGGCAAATCTGCATTTGTCCTTCTCATCCAGTCTCATCTCTACAGCAGCCCGTTCTTTCCTGGTTGAAGAAGAAAGCAATTAATTCACACTAAAGAAATTATAAAAAAGAAGTGATTTTGGAGCATACCATTCATCCTCTCAGAGACTGACTGAATTTATTTTTTGTCTAAAAAGACAGAACTTGGATTGATTTTCTACTAGAAATTGTTTTCTAGTGTAAGTTTGTAAATCCCACAGATAAAAGTCGAAGATTACTTTTCTAAGGCTGTTTGCAGTTTTAAAGAGAATTCTGAATACTAATAACGGTTTCCATTCATTTGGCATTCATCATATGCCAGCTACACCTCTAAAAACTTCACACAGTATGTTACTCTGTTTATGCCATTTTTTCTCTTTGTTTTGTTTCTATTTTTCACTCTTCAAGTTAAAATACAAAAAAATAAATTTGAAAATTAAAAAATAAATAAATAAAAACTTCACACAGGGGCCGGCCAAATAGTTCAATGGATTAAAGCTCCTGCAAGTAGGTGCAGGAGCCAGGGGTTCAATCCCAGAGCCTGCCGTATAGGCCCCTCCCCCAGGGTACACTGAGGTGGCAATTGAGACTGTGTGTGCTGGCTCACACCTGTAATCCCTCCCAGCTCTTGGGAAGCTGTAAACATTTAGATCACTATGAATCCTATCTAGTAGTGAGACCCTGAACACCCTGTAGACCCTTCCCTAAAATACAAACAATAAAATAAATTTTAAAAAATAAAAACTTCACATGAGCCGAAGGAGTAGTTCAGTAGTGGAGTGTGTGTTTAGCATGAGGGAAGCTCTGAGTTCAGTCACTGGCACTGTAAAAAAAACAAAACAAGAAAATGTATACATAATGTTTCTAAATTCTTACAACAATCCAGGCAAGAGAATGTGTGAATTAAGATACTACTAATGATGATAGCAAATAAATGCTGAGGATACATATTTTTAAAACAAAATTAAAGAGAGAAATAAAGAAAGAAGAGAGAGAAAGATAAAGAAGAGAAAGAAAGAAAAAGAAAAAAGAGAAAGAGAGGGAGGGAGGCAGGGAAGGAAGAAG
>PVKA01042788.1:0-17172 GCA_004027165.1 Ctenomys sociabilis | reverse complement strand
TTACTTGTTATACATTTCCTTTTGTATTTCTGCTTTTCGCTTGTTATACTAGGGAGACTATACGATATTTACACATGTGTGTCTGGTTTATTTCACTTATGAGTATATGTTCAAGTGGCATCCACTTCAGTATAAATGCTTCAAACTTATCATTCTTAATAGCTGAGTAATACTCCATTATATAGAAATACCACATCTTAGGCATCAGTTAGAAAGCTGTCAATACAAATGTTATGAAAAGAATATGGACAGAATTAATAGCACAAAACTTTTCAAAATATGAGGAAATATTCTGACATTCAGCTAACCGAAGCATACAGAACTTCAAATAACTTCAATTAAAAATACACCGAGACCTAAAATAGTCAAGATCCCAGAAATCTAGCAAAAGAAAAATATACTGAAAGCCACTAGAGAAAAGAAACAGATCACATTCAAAGGAAAACCAATCAGAATAACTGCCAACTTCTTACAAAAAATGAAGGCAAGAAGAGGATGGAGCAGAGTACTTCAAGTCCTCTATGAAAACAAATTCCTAGAGCCGGGCGTGGTGGCGCACGCCTGTAATCCCAGCACTCGGGAGGCTGAGGCAGGAGGATTGTTATGAGTTCGAGAACAGCCTGAGCTACAAAGTGAGCTTAAGGTCAGCCTGAACTGTATAGTGAGACCCTGTCTCAAAAAGACAAAAAAAATAAAAAATAAAAAAAGAAAACAAATTCCAGTACACACTACTATGTCTTTTTCAAGATTGATGGAGAAGTGAAATACTTTCATGACAAAGAACAACTAAAGAATTTCATGATGATAAGACCAACCCTACACAGACTATTAATAAATGTCTTAGAGAGGGAATAAAATGATCAGAATTCCACAAATAAGAACAGAAGAAACCCACTAAATAGGGCAAACAATTAAACAGAAGAGAAAAAGGACTAGACAACAGCAGGTAAATGGCATGTCAAAGGCAAATCAATACATCTCAATTATAACACTCAATGTAAATGGAATCAATTCACCGATTAAAAGAAATAGACTTTCACAGTGGATTAGGAAACAAAATGCAAAAATATGCTGTATACAAGAAACACTCTTAACTCATAGAAAATTCATAGGCTGAAAATCAAATGATGGAAAACAATAATATAGGCCCCAGCACTTCAGAAAAAAGTAGTGGGAGCAATCCTATCCTCAGACAGTCTCAATTTCAAACCAAAAATGATCAAACGAAATAAAGTAGGCCACTGTATGCTGCTTAGGGGAAAAATTCAAAAAGAAGAGGTAACACTCATAAATGTATAGGCACCAGAAACAGGCGCACCAAAATATATAAGACAAATCTTAATGGACATGAAAAATCTAATATTCAATATCACAATCTTAACAGGAGACCTTAACACCCCCTTACCCCAAAAATATAGGTCAAGCACAAAAAAAAAAAAAAATTAGCAAAGTAGCAGCAGAACTGAACCAGAGCTTGGAAAAAATGGACTTGGAGGACATATACAGAGTTTTCCGCCCAACAACAGCTGAATATACATTTTTTTCAGCTGCACATGGGACATTTTCTAAAATAGACCACATACTGCTCCATAAGTCATGCTGAAGTATATGCAAGAAAACAGAAGGTACCCTTTGAATACTATCAGACCGCAGTGCAATAAAACTGGAAATAAATGAGAAAAGACAATAGAAAAATCCCATAAAGTCATGGAAATTACACAACACCCTACTCAGCAACCGACAGGTCTCAGATGAAATTAAAGAAGAATTTCAGCAATATCTAGAATTCAATGAAAATTCAAGTGCAAGGCATGAAAATTTATGTGATGCAATGAAAGCAATTTTCATAGGGAAACTTATAGCTATGAACTCACACATTAGGAAAATAGAACGGGAACAAATAAACACCCTAATGTTTCACCTCCAGCATCTAGAAAAGGAAGAGTAAACCAAACCCAGAGCCCAAAGATGGGAAGAAATAATAAACATTAGAGCAGAAATTAATTCACTTGAGAGGAAGAAAACTGTTCAAAGAATTAATGAATCAAAAAGGTGGTTCTTTGAAATATTACATAAAATTGATAAGGACCTAGGTAACCTCGTCAAAAAGAGGAAAGAAAAAATTCAAAAACAAGCAATAAGGAATGAGAAGTTTGTGACTATCACAAACGCAGTGGAAATTCAGAAGATTATGAAGAGCTACATTGAGAATATTTACTCTCAAACAATAGAAGACACAGAAGAAATGGGCAGATTCCTAAAAAGGTACAAATAACCATAACTGAACCAAGAACATATAACTACTCTCAATAACCCAATAACAGCCAATGAAATACAAAATATAACAAAAATCCTACCGACAAAGTCCAGGTGTGATGGATTCACAGCTGAATTCTACAAGAAATTTACAGAAGATATACTCCCTAGACTCCAAAGATTCTTCAATGAAATTGCAAAGAAAGCAATCCTCTCAAAACCATTCCTGGATGCAAGTATTATACAGATAACAAAACCAGGGAAAGACACAACTAAAAAAGAGAACTACAGGCCAATCTCCCTCATGCACATAGATTAAAAATCCTACATAGAATCCTAGCAAATAGAATAGAGCAAATAATCAAGAAAATTGTAAAAAATGACCAGGTGGTATTCATCCCACGGATGCAAGAATGGTTCAGTATGCAGAAATCTATAAATATAATATACTATATTAATAGACTGAAATCTAAAAACCACATTATCATCTCAATTGATGCCCAAAAGGCTTTTGATAAAGTCCAACACTCATTCATGTTCAAAGTGCTACAGAAAATTGGAATTGATGGCCCCTGCTTCAATCTGATAAGAGTCATCTATGACAGCCCAATGGCTAATATAATTCTAAATGGGGAAACACTGAAATCTTTTACTCTTAGATCTGGTAGACGAGAAGGATATCCTCTATCATCCATTCTATTCAATATAGTTCTGGAATCATTAGCTAAAGCCAATAGACAAGAGAGAGAAAGAAAAGGAATAAGAATAGGTAAAGAAGAACTTAAATTATCATTATTTATGGATGATATGATACTTTACTTGGAAGAGCCAAAAAACTCCACCAAAAAGCTTCTAAAATTGATACACAAATTCAGAGCCACAGCAGGAAACAAAGTGAATACCTAAAGTCAATAGCATTCCTCTACACAGATTACAAACATACTGAGAAGGAAATTACTAAAACAATACCGTTTACACTAGCACAGTGGAAAATGAAATACCCTGGGATTCATCTAACTAAAGAAGTCAAAGTTCTTTTCAGGGAAAATTACAGTACTCTGAAAAAGGAGATCATAGAGGATTTCAGAAAATAGAAAAATATTCCCTGATCCTGGATAGGAAGAACAAGCATCATAAAGATGCCATACTGCAAAAATTCCTGTACAGAATTAATGCAATCTCTATCAAACTCCTACCAACATACCTCCCATACCTAGAGAAATCATTTTAAAATTTATTTGGAACCAGAAAAGACCTAAAATAGCAAAGGCAATTCTGGGCTACAAAGACAAGGCAGGAGGCATTACAATTCCTAACTTGAAATTATACTACAGGGCTACTGTGATAAAATCAGCATAGTACTGGCACCAAAATACACATGAGCATCAACGCAATATATTAGAAGATGCTGAAGCCTGTACAAACACATTCAGCCACCTTATCTTTAACAAAAGGGACTGGGGCTGGAAAAACTGGCTTTCTACATGTCAAAAACTAAAACTTGACACAGGTCTATCACCATGCACTACACTAAAGTCAAAATGGATTAAAGACTTAAACATTGAAAGAAAAACACTAAATCTTCTGGAAGATAAAGTAGGAGGAATTCTTGAAGTCATAGTGGTAGGCCAAGTGTTCATCAAAAATCAAAGTACATGGGTAATACTTGAATGAATTAAGAACAGGGACCTTCTCTTGTTAAGAAGATTTTGGACCTGAAAAGAAATTACAGACAAAGTAAAAACACAACCCAAAAATTTGGAAAAATATCACAACTAATAAGCACTCAGACAAAGGTCTGTTCTCTAGAATTTAAAATGAAATAAAATACATTAGCATCCCAAAATTTAAAGAACCAATCCAGAAAAGGGCATCCGAGGTGAACACACACTTCTCAGAGGATAAAAATAAACTAGGGAATAAATACATGCAAAAATGCTCTACATCCCCTAGCCATTTGTGAAATGCAAAGTAAAATAACACTGAGATATCATTACACCCCATAAAGAATGGCTATCATAAACAAATCAACTAAGAACAAATGTTGGAGAGGCTGTGGGGAAAATTGAACCCTGATCTACTGCTGGTGGGAATGTAGACTGGTGCAACCATTAAGGTAATTGGTGTGGAGATTCCTTAAAAAACTAGGACTGGAAATCCCATTTAAGCCAACTATCCCCCTACTGGGAATTTTCCCAGAGGACCAGAAAATGTCATATTATAGTGATATATGTGTACCTATATTCATAGCAGCACAATCTGTGATAGCAAAATCTTGGAACCAACCAAGATGTCTGTCACCTGAGGAATGGATGAAACTGATGTGGTATTTTTGTACAGTGGACTACTACTGAGCTATAAAGAATGATAAACTTGAAACCTTTCTATTTAAGTGGACTCCACTTGAAGATATACTCATAAGTGAAATAAACCAGACCCACATGTGTAAATATCATATATTCTCCATACTATAAATATTCAAAAGAAGAAATGCAAATAGAAATTTATAACAATAAAAAGGAAAATGAGAACTTGAGGATTAGACAATGAATAAAAAGCAAGGAGAAAAGCTAGGAAACATGGCAGGGGCAAAGCCATACACTTATATGTACAAAATGGGAAAGGCAATGATACTGAGAATCTGAGCATGTTTTTGAAACTAGCAGTTAATTGGTAGGATTCTCACCCTGACTAATTATATATGCTGATGCCTGTGAACTAAACAGCTGAACTGAAGCTAGCAATGTGTAATAGTAGTGTCAGGCTTGGCATGCCTGTCATTCTGGTCTTCTAAATACGTGCTTCTTGTCATGTCATACCAATTATTGCCATACTGTCTCGCAAGTAAATATTTATTTTTAAAAAAGGGGAAGTAAATGAAAAAAGAGAGAAGAAAAAATGTCAGAGGACTGCCTTGCTACAATGCTGTATATGGTTAGATTTCTAAATATCTGTGGAAAAATGTACAATTATTTATTCATATTTTTCAAAAAATTATTTTAACTATTTTATTTCTTCATATTCTGTATGTACTTAAAGTTCAACATATCCACTGTCACTCAACTAACTTAGGTGCTTGAACTCGACACCACAATCCAACACAGTCCATCATTCTACAACAATAGTGAGTTATTCAAAGAAGTTGTCCACCATAGCCATTTACAGCTCAGCTTAATATTATGGGCCCACGATGTATACTTCATATGATATTTGCACAGTGTAGACAAAGGAAGGGGTGTAGAAAGAAAAAATCATGATGTGTGTGTATAGACAGTACAGTTGGGATAGATAACGCTGTGCTTCTACATAATTCTATGAGAGGCAAGATCTGCACTAATGGTGGTTGGACAGGATATTATGTTGGCTTCTAGTACTATGGTCATCCACTAGGTAAATAATTATTGAATTTTTGATATAATCCAGGTATAAAAAATAAGATAAGTAAGCAGCTACACTCTTAATTCACTGATAAGAGATATCTGCTAAAATAATATCTGTAAATATAATATGTATGCACCTTGTACAATACCAAAACGTTATGAAAACAGTTTGCAATGTATTAATTCATAGACTCTGCATGGTTAAGGTGTCTTGAAACTGTCTGATTGACATTTGTATTTTAATAAAATAAAAATAAATGGAAAAAAAAATAAAATAATATCTGTAAATATAATATCATGTATGCACCTCGTACAATACCAAAACGTTATGAAAACAGTTTGCAATGTATTAATTCATCGAATCTGTATGGTTAAGCTGTCTTAAAACTGTCTGATTGACATTTGTATTTCAATAAAATAAAAATAAATAAATAAAATAAAATGAAAACAGTTTGCAATGTATTAATTTATCGAATCTGTATTGTTAAGGTGTCTTGAAACGGTCTGATTGACATTTGTATACAATAAAATAAAAAAATAATAATATCTGTAAATATAATATCATGTATGTACTTTGTATGATACCAAAACTCTATGAAAACAGTTTGCAATGTATTAATTTATCGAATCTGTCTTGTTAAGGTGTCTTGAATCTGTCTTATTGATATTTGTAGTTCAATAAAATAAAAAATAAATAAAAGAAGAAAGAAGACAATAAAAAAAGAAAACAAAGAGAAAGGATAGCGAAATTTTTATATTTATGTACAATGGAGTACTATTCTGTCATAAAGAAGGACAAACTTGAGTTATCTATATGAAATTGAGTATGCTTTGACACCATGATGTTAAGTGAAATTAATCAGATGCAGAAACTTAAATATTATATGGTCTCTTCTATATGAGAGAATGAAAGTGTAAATGAAGAGTAAAGTAAATAATAGGTAGAAAGAAAATAAGAGATATATCTTAAAAATAAAGTTCAACATATCAATACTTGACGGAAAATACCTGTTCCATGTTATGCCTAAGATATTTGATATTTAGACAGATAGGTTAAACACAAGTGCATATGTTGTAGGGTTGCAGGGTAATAATAAGGATCTCTTCTGGAGGGTTAAAACCTAAGTTTGCAGACCAAAATATAGATAAAAAGAAGGACTGCAAGGACATCTAACATTTTGGCCCTAGTCTTTCAAGATCTGTGAAGACTCAAGACATAGGGGAACCTATACTGTAGCATCATGTAACTCAGTTTTGTCCCAAATTTTCTGATCAAGGAAATCATGGGGCCCCAGAATAATGTGATTGGTTATGTAGAGTTTGCTAAGGAGAATCACATGGAGAGAAAACATTCTCTCAGGCTTTCACAGAAAGTAAATTTGTCAAGCAATGGTTGTGACTCACCCACAAGGCTGACACTTATAAAGGATCTGCAAACCGTGGTACAGGGTATCAGGATAAATCCTGAGGGGAGTTGAATGATATTATCTGATACAAAATTTGCATTTCTCATTGTATAGGGCTTGATTTATCTTGGTCTTAAGCATCCAGCAGAAAAGTATAGAAAACGAGGTATTTAAGGGAAAGCCAAATTAATATGTTGAGCTGTGAAAGGATCAAGTCAAAAACGTCTGACATTGCCAGCTCTATGGATAACCCACTACTATTATGGACTACTTGACTGTATTGGAATACTTGGCTGAATTCACAAATCTACAATATTTAAATTAAAATGGAATACCCTTTCCGACCGAACTAAATAAAACTGAGATATAAATGAATGACCATTTTGTATCAGTATATTTAACATAGTTAGGATAGATATACAGCTACATTCTCATAATTCAATGAGTAAAATGATTTGTTCTAATAGTGTTTGTGGGCAAGATATCATGTCTGCATCTTGTACAATGAATAACCACTAAGACGACAATATGCAATGTATTTATTATTGAAACTGTCCTATTAATCAGTTTTGAAACTGTCTCATTACTATTTGTTTCTCAATAAAGTCATTTTAAAAAATAAAGAAAGAAGTAAAAAAACTCAGGTTTGGAGGTTCCTACCTAGCATGATTAATCTGAGAATAGAAAGCTTTCCCTTTCCTTACACTACTTGTCCATAAGGCCCCCACTCATAATCTTAACTTCCACCAAAAGACAGGGAAAAGTTGCAAGCCCTGAAGAGATCCAAGTGTAGGATAAAAGAGTAGCCAGTGAACCATTTATATTCCAAAAACTAATGTGGGAAAAGGATCTCAGTAAAAGTTGCTGCAGACAAGAGATCCTCAAGGGATTCATGCCCATCTTCTGAACTTTCCTTATTCATCCAGAGCCTGTCATTTCTCCTTCCTTACCTTCAAATAAATTGTCTCCTTTTATTTTAACCTGCTTGCTTGCAAACACTGGGTTTTCAATTTCTGCGAGCCACATGTTTCAGCAGCGCAAGGGTATGGCAGGCAGCTGAGTTATTATGGGAAGTTAGGCAGGACTTGGCTCTGAAAGAAGCCAGTATGGAAGGCTGGAAGCCTTCCAACTGTGAGAGACATGGGCACCTTCCTTTGGACTAGACCTCCACAAATGATCAAACAAATGCATATCTCCCTAAGGATAAACATCGGGTGTTGATTTCTAAACAGGAATCAATGAACTTGAAACAGCCAGAAACAGTCACTAACCCAATCCAGGACAGGAAAAGCCTCTGCTCAGTATTGCAGTCCACCTGCTATGGGACTCCTCATTAGAGCCCAATTTAATAAAAATCTTACATGGTCTAATACGTTTGGTATCTTATTGATTAACCATAGTTTTATTTCACCTCCTGCTGACCATGTTTCCAAAAACTTGACCCTCCTTATGTCATGGATTCGTTATATAAAATACGTAGAAAAGGCAGAGTCCTAGGCAACCCATTCAGGTCCCTTCCTGTCCCTCTATGGGACAGGAGCTTTCTTTACCTCCATAAATATATTCTGCTTTAAAACTCCTTATTCCTAAAATTAATTCTTCAATTTTGAAGAACACAAACTCCTTCCAAATATCTTCTACGTTGGGTGCTTCTTTTGCCTATATCAGTGGTATGACATGGTAGAGCAGTGGCTTCCTGTTCACGCCTGGACAATTCAGAGTGGCATAGTGTGCCATGATGCAGAACACACCCCAGATGTTACATGCCTATCTACTAGGACTTAATGCTGTCCCCCGATTAAAAATTGCTTAACAAAGCAAGGACATTAACTCATAAACAGAATATATGTCCTTCTGAATGTTTTTACTGATAAATAAAATTTATGCGATGTTATATGTAGTAGTGAATTTAGAATGGCTAACCTGTTTTCTTGATACTATTTGAAATACTAGCTACCCTTGAGGAAAGATTATATTAACATTTGGAAGAACTAAACTAATTCACAGAATGGATCAGCAAATTAAGGTACTTGGAACTAATTCACTCTATATTTATAATGCCCTAAGGAAAAAATAATAGTTTTTACCCTCTGAAAGTTTTTTTTAAATAAAAATAATATTTCATGATATGTAAAAATTACATGAACTCTTCAAAGTAGGCATCATGAGATTAATATGTTACCTCTGGCTACCACAACGACAAGAGGTAGCCCCTTAGTTTCAAGATATTTATTAATATACAGAACTGCTAATTGAGTAACCTTAGTCATTGAGATTGTTGTTCAGTTTCTTCTCTAAAAACTAGCAATGCAGTGAATTTCCTGTGATATACATATCGATAGTTCCCCATATGAGAGTAATACCACCTTTTGACAAAATATCATACTGTCATACAATTTCTTTCTAGTGCCATGCCTTGACTTGTCTTTCTTCTCCTTTCCTACACTTTTCCTGAAGTGTGCATACAATGTTTTAGTGCAGTTGGCCAGTTTGAATGCTATGATGACTGTTGAATACTTGTGACAGACTATTTACTAAGTCTAAAATGTACTACATGGCCTTTCACAGAAAGAAACTCTTGGTAATCCTGGTCTGGAATCATACATAATTAGGGGAAAACAGTACTTATTTTTGTATTTAACAGCAGTTTCCCCTTAAAAATCAAATATAAAAATACATGGCTGCATAACACTTAATATTTAGCAGAGATTAAATAAATGACACTATGAAAAACAAAAACCATCAAGCAAGCAGGCACATGCAACCATCCATCATCTGCATCCACATCTCACTTTGCTTCTGCTCGGTACAGGGCACCACAGGTATGAACTAAACAACAGATTTGATGCTGGATGAGAACAAAGCCCAAGGAAAAATGTTAAGATCAGAAAGCAGATCTAGGAGAAAGCACAGATCTAGCCAGCAATGTCAAGGGCTCTATTGCAACATTCCCAAGATACTTGGGTGAGATATAAGCATATGACCTAGAATAGCAAAGGCAATCTTGGCCAATAAAGGCATGGGATACCTTCCTGAAAAGTATAAGTTCAGGCTGGGAAGACAGGGTCCCTGTCACCTATAGGGAACAAACAGACATTTTAAGCATCCACACTAAATCCAATAGTCCACTTGCTCACCTGCTACATCATCTATATGGATAGAGATCAGATATGAACATGTTTTTCATCTATCAACATGAGCAAGGACACATCTTGGCTTGTACAGGATCAGAGCCCAGGGTTAAGGAAGTCAGGTACATCCAGTGAACTTCAACAGCTCACAGGCTTTAAAGCTAGGCAAAGCATTTCATAGCTAGCTGGATTCAAAGACTGCAGATTCTGGAAAGAAACCACTTTATGAAAAACGCAGAGAAATTATTTTTCTTTGGATGTATCTTTTTAAGATTTTTCTCTTTGTTATTGTGTTTCTCTTTCCTTCAATGGGGTTTTGAGGCTTTGGATACATTCTCCTATTTTATTCACCTTTAGTTTAATTTCTTTCCTTTCCTCTGCTCCCTTTTCACCTTTTTTCTCTTCTTTCTTATCCTTTTTTAATTTTATATATTTCCCTCTGGTTTTTTTCTTGCATTCTTTCTGGCAACTGTTTTCAAACAGCATTAATTTCATTGTACTGCTCAGTAGGATCAGCTTTTCTCTCCTCATATCTTATTAACTTTACAACGTTCATTTTTTTTCAATCTTTCATTCCCCACCCCCATAACCATACTACTATGACATGAAGCTTAATAATTTTCTAAGTCACTAGTTAATTTTATGCTATTACTCATGAAAAATATTCTATTATTAGTAAAGTTGTTTCATTAAGTTAAAACTTACTGTAGATGAATAGTAGGTTAATATTTGGTTTATCCTGGTACTCTATAATTATAGATTTGTATTATTAAATGTGGTAAATTGTTTGTCTCTAGTTTTACAAATATTTGTTCTGTCTTGAGACTATAATTGATGCTGACTTCATTACTAAATACAAGATGATATAGTTGTTGCTATTCACTAGATTACATGGGATGTCAATATCTGGATTGTCTTGGATCATTAACAATAACGTGACTCATTCCTGGAAGAACTCGGTCCTGGGAAAAATACCCTACAACCTCACATCCTGAGTAAACATAAGAAATTGGGTCCTGACACAGAAGCAAAGCCAATAGTAAGATACACAACCTAGTATACCACTGAAAAGTTAGCATTAAATAAGGATGTCTCTTTTTTATCATCAGAGATTCCTACTATAATTTATTTGCAAGATTCAACATAGAAAAGTAAAGAAAAAATAGATACATTAGAAAAGTTAACAAAATGTCTGAAAAAATTATGAGCTCCCTGGAAGCTGATCCATGGGGCAGTAAACAGGGAGGAAACAAAAAGGCATACAGCTAAAATAACTGAAATTATACCAGAGGATAATACACATCAATAAGGCTTTTGAGAAACTCACAGAAGATTTAAGTCAGGGATGATGAATATTTTAAAGGTTTCAATGATACAAACAGTTCACTGCTACATGCACACAATAAGTTCACTACCACTGATATATGTAAATAGATATTGAGCCAAATAAACTTGCCAGTGATTCTACAGATCATACTAATAAAAAGTAGCATACTTAAACAAAAAGGTGCAAAATATGGATGACAAGAATAGAAAATAAGACAATCCATAAAAAGGCACCACAAAGAAATTTAGGAGATTAAAAGTTCTGTTGATAGGTATGGCAGTGAAACTGACCAATATAAGAATGAAGTCTCAGAACGTGGAGACGAAGTTATTGTTGTTGGCAGAAAAACATTAATGAAGAACTGGGGACATAGCTCAGTGGCATAGGCGCCTTCTTGGCAAGCACAAGGTCCACAGCTCAATGTCTGATAAGGAAAGAAAGAGAGAGAGAGAGAGAGAGAGAGAGAGAGAGAGAGAGAGAGAGAGAGAGAGAGAGAGAGAGAGAGAGATCAATGCAAAATACTTTAAAAACACAAAACAGCATGAAAAATATACCCAGCACTTCTCAGAATATGGAAATATAAATCTAAGATTAATTTCAATTAATGAAAAGTCAACACAAATGTCATAAAAACTGCTTAATATAATATTAGAAAAAAATTACAAATGGAAAAGAACATACAAATGAAGCATATAGAATCCCAAATAGCCATGATCAGAAAGCACCTCTCCTCAATATATGATAGTCAAAATCTCAGAAGTCTAACACAAGAATGAAATCTTAAAAGTACTCATGGAAAAGCAAGCAATCACTTATAAATTAAACCCACTAGGTTATATCGGATTTCACAACACAAATGTTAAAGCCAGGAGAGAATGGAGTGAAGTGTTTCAAGCTTTTAAAGAAAACAACTTTCACCCCAGGCAGAGTGTGCTTCAAAATAATCTTTCAAAATTGTTATAGAAATAAGATAATTCCATGCTAAGTGTACCTAAAGAAATTCATGGTCACCAAATAAGTAGTTAAAAATTTTAAAGGAAACACTAGAAAGAGGCAATGAAGCTAAGAAATCAAGTTCTAATAGAATAAATATACCATATAGGTTAAGCAATTAAGGGAAACAAGAAAATAAGAAGTCAAAAACAGGAAAATAAAAGAATGACATAAATAAGTAAAAACATATAGGTAATAATTTCCAATACAAATGTTTCAAGTTCTCCAATCAAGAAACCAACTTTTATCTCGGTCTTCACCATCCAGCAGAAAAAATATAAAAATGAGGTATATAAAGTGGAGCCATAATAATAAGTGATGCTGTAAATGGCTATAGTCAACAACTTCTTCAGATAACCCACTATTATTGTGGAATGCTGGACTGTGTTTGATTGTGTTGTCAAGTTCAGGCATCTATAATGGTTTAATGACAATGGAGTGCCCATCTTTGACAGGTCTAGACAAAAAAAGGGAGATAAAAAAGGAAGAACCATGATGTGTGTGTATGAGCACAGTTAGGATAAATATGCAGTGCTTCTGCATTAATTCTATGAAAAGCAAGATTTGCACTAATAGTGGTTGGACAAGATATTATGTCAGCTTCTAGTACTATGGACAACCACTAGGAAGATAACAAGATAGAAAATATTAATTATTGAAACTGCCATAATTCAGCTTTAAAAATAAAATAAATATACAGCTACATTCTCTGAATTCATTGATTAGAGACATCTGCTATATTAGTGTCTATATGTAGAATATCATATGTGTACCTTGTACGACAACAAACCATCATGAAAACAATTTGCAATGTATTAATTATTGAATCTGTCTTGTTAATTTGATTTGAAACTATCTCATTGCTATTTGTTCTTCAATAAAAATAAATAAATAAATAAAGTAAAAAAAGAGAACAATTTGCAGCATGGACCAAAAAACAAAATTTAATTGTGTACTATATATAAAAAATTCATCCAACAGGAGCTCAAAGACCAAATAACAAAAGATAGAAAACAATATTTTATGATATAGGCATCCCAAAAATAATCAGGCACTACTATTTTGTATTCAGATCAAGTAGGCTTCAATCCAAATCTCACCAAAAGAAGGAAAGAGGTAACAATATATTGGTTAAAGAAGAGGTAATAATTATTAACGTATAAGCACTGACCAGCACCACACACAACTTTACATAACAAGTAATATTGGATATAAAACATCAAACAACATAAACACAATTATAGTGAGGGGTCTTAATACCACAGTATCAAAAATACAAAGATCAACTACACAAAAAATAAAAGAGTTGAACAAAACCTCTGAAGAAGTGCGTTTAATTGATAATTACAGTGTATTCTACCCAACAACAAAAGACACATATTTCTGAGCAGCAGATGGAACATTCTCAAAAATAAACCATATGCTACACAATAGATACACTTAAGGAAATGTAAAAGCACATATATTATTGACCCTATCAAAATGAAACTAGAAACCAAACACAAAGAAAATAAAAAGAAGTTATGCAAATAGAATGGAAAATAAGTGGTACATTCTTAAATTAACAATGGGTTAAAGAACTCAAGTAATAAATAAGACAGTGGCTACACCTAAATGGTAATGCCAGTACAACATAACCAAAATGCATGAGACAAAATGAAGGAAGATTATAGTTGTGTATTCCCACATCACAAAAAGAAAGTGAGCCCAGATAAATAACCTAACAATACACTTCAAGTTCTAAGAAAAACAAGGATAAGCTAAACCTAAATATAGTACAGGGAAAGAAATTACAATGATCAGAAGAAAAATGAATGAATTGAGACGGAAAAACACAATACAGAGCCAGGGATGTAGCTCACTGGTGTAGCTTTTGCCTATGAAGCACAAAGTCCAAGTTTGATTTCTTATATCCTGGTACACACACAGAAACACACACACACACACACACACACACACACACACACACACAATACAAGGAATTAGTGAAATAAAGAGTCAGTTCTTAGGTGGTATCCCAAATTTTCTGATCAAGGAGATTATGGAGCCACAGAGGAAAGCAATCAACGATGTATAATGTGCCTAAGGAGAGTCACCTAGACAGAAAAAGTTATCTCAGGCTTTCACAAAGAGCAAATTTGTCAAGCAATGGCCATGACTCATCTACATGGCTGACACTAACAAAATATCTACAAACTGGGGTACAGGGTTTCAGGGTAAATCCTCAGGGGATGTGACTGACACTATCAGATAGCAAAAGTTTCATTTTTTGTTATACAGGTCTTGTTTTAACTTGGTATGAAACATCCAGCAGAAAAGTATAACCATGAGGTACAAAAATTAGTGCCATATTAATTTCCTGAGCTGTAAAAGGATCAAGTCAAAAACTTCTGACAATTGCCAGATGTGCTAAAAAAATGTACTACTATTATGCAATATTGGGCTATATTGGGGTATTTTGCTGAATCATTCTAACTGTCCTATAACCTATTTTGAAACTGTCTCATAGCTATTTTAACCTTTTTTTACTCACTACAGTGAATAAAATAGTCACTTCTTTGAAAGCATAAATGAACTAGACAAACCATTAGCCATTCTAACCAAAATATACAATGAAAATCTCAAATCATTGCAGTTAGAAAGTTAAAATCATAATAGACACTACCAATACCACAGGTTTTTTTACAATTTCTTCTAAACCTATAAACAATATAATGGAGAAATAAAAAGGAACTGATAAATTCTTAGATACATGTAAATGACCAAAACTGAGTCAAGGACTTTTAAAATCCCTGAGCAAACCAGGCATGTTGGTACAAATTCATTCATGGAAGCTATCATTTCAGAGATTTGAAAACCAGACAAAGATCCAATGAAAAAAGAAACCTATAAACTTATCTCCATAATAAATATGAATATTAAAGTTCTCAACAAGACACTGGTGAACAGGACACAATGAATCATCAGAAAGTACATGTATCATGACACAATAATTTTCACCCCAGGTAAGCAAGGATAGTTTACCACTTTCAAATCAAAAAGTGCATTATATCACATAAACAGAAGGACAAAATGACATGACCACCTGTATAGATGCAGAAAGTTTTTGACAAAAATCTAATACCCTTTCATGATAAAAAGAAAACTTAAGAGATAGGTAAAGAAGGTGTTTATCTCAGTCTCATAAAAGCCATTTATGAGAAACCTACCAACATCATCATATAAAATGGGAAAAAGCTGAAAACTCTCCTTCTAAACACAGGAACAAGAGAAAGATGTCCACAACATCTGCTATGCAATATAGCTCTCAAACCACTAAGGAGAGTAACCAAGCAAGAGAATGACACAAAAGGGATATGCAAAGAAACATAGAAATCAAATTATCATTATTTGTAGATGACAAGATCTTTAACACAGGTGATTAGAAATTTTCAGCAAAAGACTATGAGAATTAATAACCAAATACAGCAAAGTAACAGGATATGATGTCAACACAAATAAAGTGATTGTGGTGCTGGCCCAGCCACTAGATGCACTGAGATGGTGATTGGGACTGGGCATTATGGAGTGCGCCTGTCATCCCAGGACTTGGAAGGCTGTAAACAGGAATATCACTATGAGTAGGATATATGCAGCAAGCCCTTGTTCAGCCTGTATATCCTGTCCTACACAAAATAATTTATTTTTATTAATTTTATTGGTAAACAAATATAAATGACAGTTTCAAATCATATTAATAGGACAGTTCAATAACTAATACATTGCATATTATTGTCCTCGAAGTGGTTATTCATAATACAAGATGCAGATATGATGTCGTGTCTAAACACTCCTAGTACAAAACTTTCTTCTCATTGAATTAAGGCAAAGTAGCTGTATATCTACCGTAACTATTTTGTATATACAGATACAAAATGGTCCTTCATGTATATCCCCTTTTTTTCTTTACTTCTGTCAAAGATGGGGATTCCATTCCCATTAAAATTCGTAGGTGCATGAATTCAGAAAAATAATACAATATAGTCCAGTAGTCCATAATAGTAGAGTGTTATCAGTAAGACTGGTAATATCAGACTTTGTTGATTTGAGCTTTTTATATCAGTCTATTAATATGGCTTTACTTTTTATACCTTGTGGTTATACTTTTCTGCTAGATATTTAAGACCAAGTTAAAGCAGGACCTGTACAACAAAAAATGTATCTTTTGCTATGTGACAAGGTCAGTCAAATCCCTTCAGGATTTCCCTGCAGTTTATAGATCCTTCATCAGCATGTGGATGAGTCATGGCCATTGCTTGAACAATTTGCTCTCTGTGAAGGCCTGAGAGGATATCTCGCCTTGTGATTCTCCTTAGGCACACTCTACATAGATCACTTTCCTCTGTGACCCAATAATCTCTTTAATCAGAAAATTTGGGACACAGTTTTGGTAATTTATACCTTTCGAGGAATCTGTCCATTCCTTCTGTGTCTTCTATTCTGTGAGCAAAAAGATTCTCGAAGTAACCATTGATAATCTTCTGAATTTCCACTGGGTCTGTGGTGATTTCACCCTTTTCATTCCTTATCGCTTGTACTTGCATTTTCTTTTGCCTCTTTTTGATGAGGTTGGCAAGAGGCTTATCAACTTTATTTAGTTTTTCAAAGAACCAACTTTTTGATTTGTGGATTCTTTGAAT
>PVKA01042787.1:0-17176 GCA_004027165.1 Ctenomys sociabilis | reverse complement strand
TGAGTCAGATAAGGCAAAGTGAACGGCATAAGCTGCACGATACTAATCAGCTTTTCTTCTGGATGGTTAACAACCTAAGATCACAAGTCAGAGTTGGAGAAATAGAAGAGCCACACGGCCCGCCAACATTTTGGCCCTAGCCTTTCAAGGTCAGCGAAGACTCAGGGCATAGGAAAACCTGTACTGCAATATCATGGAATCCTTAGCAACAACCATTAGAAAAGAGGGAGAAATAAAGGGAATAAGAATAGGAAAAGAAGAAGTTAAATTATCACTATTTGCAGATGACATGATACTTTATTTGGAAGACCCCAAAAATTCCACCAAGAAACTCCTAGAACTGATAGGGAAATTCAGTAGCATAGCAGGATACAAAATCAATACTAAAAAGTCAATAACATTCCTATGCACAGATAACAAGCACACTGAAAGGGAAACAATAGAAACAATACCTTTTACAATAGCACCGAGGAAAATGAAATACCTTAGGATTCACTTAACCAAGGAAGTCAAAGATCTTTTCACGGAAAAGTACAACACCCTAAGAAAAGAGATTATAGAGGATTTCAGAAAATGGAAAGATATTCCATGCTCCTGGATAGGAAGAACCAACATCGTGAAGATGGCCATACTCCCAAAATTGCTGTACAGATTTAATGCAATCCCTATCAAACTGCCACCAACATACCTCCCAGATATAGAGAAATCATTCCTAAAATTGTTTGGAAACACAAAAGACCTAGAATAGCAAAGGCAATCTTGGCCAATCAAGACAAGGCAGGAGGCATCACAATTCCTGATTTGAAATTATACTACAAAGCCACTGTGATAAAATCGACATGATATTGGCAACAAAATAAACCTGAGGATCCATGGAATAGATTAGAAGACACAGAGTCATCTACGAAAACACTCAGCCATCTTATCTTCAACAAAGGGGCTACACATGCTCACTGGAAGATAGCCTCTTTGACAAGCGGTGCTGGAGAACATCTCTTTCTACATGCCGAAAACTAAAACTTGACCCAGCTCTATCACCATGCACTAAGTTAAAGTCAAAATGGATTAAAGATCTAAACATTAAAACGGAAACACTCAATCTCCTGGAAGAGAAAGTAGGAGGAACTCTTGAAGACATAGTGCTAGGTAAACAGTTCATGAAGAAATATATATTCGCATGGGAAGCACTTGAAAGAATCAACAACTGGAGTCAACTCTTCTTAAGGAGCTTCTGGATGTCAAAAGAAATTGTCAACAGAGTGAAAAGACAACCCACCAATTTTGAAAAAATCCTAACTAATAAGCAATCAGACAGAGGACTACTGTCTAGAATATAGAAAGAACTAAGATATAGCAGGGCCCTCAAATTTAAAAATCCAGTTCAGAAATGGGCATCTGAGATGAATACACACTTCTCAGAGGACAAAATTAAAGAAGCAAATAAATATATGAAAAAATGCTCCACATTGCTAGCCATTCGTGAAATGCAAATAAAAACAACACTGAGATAACATCTCACTCCAGAAAGAATGGCTATCATAAGGAAATCAACCAACAACAGATGTTGGAGAGGTTGTGGGGAAAAGGGAACACTTCTCCACTGCTGGTGGGAAAGTAGACTGGTAAAACCATTGTGGAGGTCAGTGCGGAGACTCCTCAAAAAAGTAGGACTAGAAATCTCATTCAAGCCAGCTATCCCCCTACTGGGGATTTTCCCAAAGGATTTGGATACATTGTATCATAGAGATATATGTGTACCTAAATTTATAGCACCGCACTCTGTGATAACAAAATCTCGGAGACAGCCAAGATGTCCATCACATGAGGAATGGTTGAAAAAGATGTGGTATTTCTATATATTGGAGTATTACTCGGCTATTAAGAATGATAAGCTTGAAGCATTCATACTGAAGTGGATGCCACTTGAACATATATACTCATAAGTGAAATAAACCAGACACACATGTGTAAATATCATATAGTCTCCCTCTCATATAGTATAACAAGCGAAAAGCAGAAATACAAAAGGAAACGTACAACAAGTAAAATCAATTGAGTCAGATAAGGCAAAGTGAATGGCATATGCTGCAGGATATTAATCAGCTTTTCTTCTGAATGGTTAACAACCTAAGATCACAAGTCAGAGTTGGAGAAATAGAAGAGCCACAAGGCCAGCCAACATTTTGGCCCTAGCCTTTCAAGGTCAGTAAAGACTCAGGACATAGGAGAACCTGTACTGCAACATCATGAAACTCAGGTGAGCTCCAAATTTTCTGAACAAGGAGATAATGGAGCCACAGAGGAAGAGATCGAAGTTCTATAGTGTGTCTGTGGAGAGTCACATGGAGAGAAGACTTTCTCTCATGCTCTCACAGAGAGCAAACTCTTCAAGCATTGGTCCTGACTCACCCACATGGATGACACAGACAAAGGATCTACAGAATCAGGCACAGGACTACAGGATAAACCCTGACGGGACTTCACTGACCTCATAAGGAACAAAAAGTACATGTGTTGGTATATAGGTCTTGCTCGCTCTACGTCTTAAGCATCCAGCAGAAAAATATAAAAATGAAGTATACATCACGGGGCCATAATATTAAGCTGAGCTGTAAATTGCTATTTTCAACAACTTCTTCAGGTAACTCACTACTGTAGTGGAATGCTGGAATGTGTTGGATTGTGTTTTTGAGTTCAAGGACCTATGTTCATTGAATGACAATGGAGTGCCCATCTCTGACTGGTGTAGACAATGGAAGGGGTATAGAAAAGAGGAATTATGATGTGTGTGCATGGACAGTACAGTTGGGATAGATAATGCCATGCTTCTACATAATTCTATGTGAGGCAAGATTTGCACTAATGGTGGTTGGACAGGATATTATGTTGCCTTATAGTACTATAGACAACCACTAGGAAAATGTCAAGGTAGAAAGTATTAATTATTGAATCTTTGATGTAATTCAGGTATGAAAAATAAGATATGCAAAGAGCTACACTCTCTTTCTGTACTGATAAGAGTCATATGCTATAATAATGTCTGTAAGTATAATATCATGTATGTACCTTCTATTATACCAAAATATTATGAAAACAGTTTTCAATGTATTAATTTGTCAAATCCTTCTTGTCAAGGTATCTTCAAACTGTCTCATTGATATTTGTACCTCAAGAAAACAAAAATTAGAAAAAAATTTTAAAAAATAAAAGTTCTAGAATAAAAAAAGAAAGAAAACAGTTTGCAATGTATTAATTTTTCAAATTCATCTTGTGAAGGTATCTTAAAACTGTCTCATTGATATTTGTACTTCAATAAAACAAAAATAAAAAAAATCCTTTTCCAGTGCCAGCCAGATAACTCAGCCAGATAAAAGCACCTGCTTCGGCAGGGACTGTAATTTGATCCCCAGCATGCTGTGCTGGGCCCACCCCACCCTTAGGGTACACTGAGGCAGAGACTGGTCATGGTGGCACTTGCCTGTAATTCCAGCACTTGGGAGGAAATGACGAGGATCATTATGAGTCTAAGCTGTGTAGTGAGACCCTGTAGACCCTGTACAAAATACATTAAAAATAATAAATAAATAAGACTCCTATTCAATGCTTTTCTCTTGGATATGATAAAAAAAAAACGATCTATTTTATCCTTTCTTTCTATTCAAATTTTATTAATGTATGCACATTTTACTTATGTATGCAAAATCTGAATCTTTTAGGTTATTTCTTTTTTTTTTTATTCTGTTCCTGCTTCATCTGTTATCTCTTCCCCTCTATGGCTGCTCTAATAATAGAGTAATTATTGAGCAGACTTCTTCCTTGGCATTCAGGAAGAAAGCTAGATGCATGTAGCCAATTGATTCATTTTTAATGCACCTATCATTATGAATAGCTTTCTGGCTTAAGCTAAAATCAGGATATGTCCAATATCCTTCCTCTTTCATGCTTCCACTTTGACCATCAGAAGGTGTCAGTGCTTACATTCATTTTCCAGTAATGTGGATTCCCATCAGTACTGGTCCTAATTATAGATAATGTTGTAGCTTGTATTTAGATGTTCCTCTCCTGAAACCTGATGCAGTTATACATAGGTCTTTTTAGAGGTGGCTGTATCTTTTCAGAGGTAATACGATACTGTAGTTAAGTGTGTGGTGCTGGGACAAAGCTGTGTAATTAAAAATTATTTCACTAATTGTTTTGGCACAGTTCAGGGTGTGGATAACAGGAAGACCAAACTTGAGTGTTAGTGTTACCCACCCTAAGGGCATGTACCCTGGATAAAATATAAGAGACAGAAGAGGGTTACTGCTTTGTAACCATTGCCAGAATACTTTTGTCTCAGTCCTTATAAGGATTTCACTTTTCGCATAGCAGACTTTGAATAGATATCTCTTGAATGAATAAAAAAAAAGTTAGATATCTATCTAAAACGATAGATAATAAAATTAAATTTTTCTTTGTCTTTGAATTTTGTTGCTGTTACTGTTGCTGTTGTGACCAGAGCACCATGGTCTCCTTTTCACAGTCTATCCCATTTGGCTCTTGGCTCCAAAGTGACGATGTGTCCTCAGAACTGTGAAGTTACTCCTACAAAGATAAACAAAGAAAAGAAAGCAGAGATGCAATATGTATTCACCTTTTGGAGAATAGCCTAAACATGATATCCATTCTCAGATACTTATTAAGATCATTTGGACGCAGGGTAACAGAATTATGTGAATGACCAATTGATTTCCATTTAACCTAGAAAATTCTACTAAAACACTGGAAAATCCCAAAACAGGAGAGTGCATTTGACCTAAAATAGAGAACTTTAGCAACAGAGCAGCTTTTAGGGCTTATCAGACCCAAGATCTCCCAAGCCCAAGGTATATCCCAGGGATATAGCTATATATCCATGACTGCCTGTGACATTTTCGTCAGCCTGCTGACACATGAGAAAAATTGTTGCCAAAGTACTTCTCTTGAGAAATACTTTCCTCAGTGAATGACTGTGTTCTTTGTACAACTTATACACTTTTGGGTTAAAATATAATTTTATTAAGAGCATGATAGTAATGATAATGCTCTTATATGACTACATTTAAAGTTGACATCATCGTATTAGATCCCTAAAATTTGGAGGTAAATTTTTAGAAAAATTTTACTAGGCTTTGAGATCCACATTTTGCGGAATCATTGATTTTATCTAGTATTTTTCCAGACCTAGCTATAAATCAATATTACTATGGATCTTGTTCAACTATGTCTTCCTTGTTCCCACCTCCAGCTATTCTGATTCATGTGTGGAGTGGGACTTAAGAGTTGGTACTTAATCTTGTGTGTGGTGGCACAGGAATGCGATCTCAGCACTCTTGGAGGCTGAGGCAGGAGGATCTCAACTGCAGGGCCATCTTTGGCAGTTTAACAACTTAGGAAGGTCCTGTTTCAAAATAAAAATAAAAGAGGCTGGGAAATGTAACTCAGTGTAAAGGTCCTGGGTTCAATCCCCAGTACTATTATAGAATCAATACTTTTACACAATGCTCTAAGTGATTCTAATATGCAACTAGATTAGGGAACCACTGCTCTGCTTCATCTTCTCATTTGAATAATCAACAGCATAAGTAATAATTTCATTGTGAGTCCATTTGTGTTAGGGACAGGAGGAAAGCAAAATTTCCCACTTGCAGTATAATCTGGAGGTCTCCCCTGGGCTTTTTTAAAGTTCACAGATAAATAAGTAAAATGAAGGGCTACAGGAGTCACATATCACCTACTTAGTGAGAGCATGATGATGAGTCTATATATAATAGGTATTCTCTAAAGATCTGTTGCTGTGGATGACATTTGTTGACCAATTCTAATTTAGATATTTGTAGAAACAATTCCATTCATTTTATGCCTACTCTCATTACCTCTAATTTTTACAAGCCACACTCTTCATTGCCACCCCAGATTTCTAAGTTGCAGCTCTGGAGTTACTCTCCTTTCCAAAAATCTGCAGTAGAAATCTTGTTATGTTAGACAGATTTCTGTCATCGCAACAAAATATCTGAATCAATTTATAAAGAAGGAGAGAGAACTAGAGCAAGAGCTAGAATGACAGAGAAAGATCATGGTCTCATTATCTCCATTTATGGCCACACCGCCAGTAACCCAACTGTCTCCAGTAGGCCCCACTTCTCAGAGGTTCCACCACTTTCCAATAGCCCTATAGGCTGAGGGCCAAGCCTTTAACACATGGACCTTTGAAGACAATTAATCAAACCATAGCATTTGTATATACAAAAATGAGGCCTGTGCCTCTCAGCATGACATTCAGTAATTCTACAAAGTAAGCATTTACTTTATTTTGAAGATAAAAAAAAACCAACTCAGAAAGGAAAAACAAAGTGCTTAAGATCACACACATAGGCACACAATGGTAGAGCTACAATTAGGGCCTTGATCTCCTGATACAGTGTTTAGCCACTATACAGTATCTGTATTTTCTAAAAAGAGTAGAAAGATAGGTACTGCATGTGTTGCTAGAATGATGGGATGTTGATTACATAATCTTGTTTCCTGGGTGGGGCACATACTTTGCCTTGCAAAACTGACTTAACCTCTTGGAACTTCTACTCCTTCACTTACAAAAGAAGGACAAATAATCTTAACCCAATATTATTATGAAAATTATAAAAGATTATATATGTAGAGGACATACCATATTGCTAGGATTCAGGAGATTCTCAATGGGTGTTATCGGTGACTGTTATCTCTACTCCAGTGACCCCCAAACCCACTTAAACAGTGAGAGAAGTAAAATCTACACAAGTATTCATATGGGGTTCAGAATGCCATGGTTTATTCTTATTTCTAGTGTTGGAAATCTATAAGTGGATATCAAGGTTGGTACTTCTTTAAGACAACAATGAGACACTTGTATGGTGAAATCCCTGACTAAATGGAAACATTAAACTTCAATGCCAATTGTGTCCATGACTTTTTTGTCATTTTTCATGGATGAAGCATTGTGAATATTTATTAAAATGCAAATGTTTTCTCAGATAGGCAATATATATATATATATATATATATATTAATTTTTTGGTCTGAGTAGCTTTCTCTTCCCTGTGTCTATAAGTGGAGTACTTCTATATCTTTACGCTTTGAATTCAGAGCATGCTCCCAAGCAGGGTACTCCCCCTACCTAGCCTGTTAGAATACTACCCACTATTCCAGGTCCAACTTGGATATAGCCTACTCCAGAAGTCTACTACTGAATACCTCAGCCAGATACTGCCTTCTCTTCTCTGTGTCCTTCCTCCAGTACTAAGTTCTAGACTTCTGCAGTGAAGATGGGGAGGTGCATAAAGTCTGCTATATGGAGTCCTATCTTGAATTCCAGTTTGTCATTGAAATAAAAGCCCATAATCTTGGACTAATAAATGCCTTAAACACAGTTTTGCTTGAGTTTTTGTGTTTGCAAAAAGCTGGCAATAATACCTAGCTGAGGGCAATAAGGAACGTGCTTTCTGCGTTTGCACAATGCCTGCTCCTCTGACTGGCGCCATCCGGTGCTTTGTGAATTTGGCTGAATTAAACCCTTTAGGATGCCTCTGCTGTATTCTCCCACCCAGCTTCTTCTGCCCTCCGGTGTTTAGTGATTGTTCCTTGGCCTTGGAATAGGACAGTCAGCCCTGAGAGGCATTTCCAATGGGCATGCAGTCTTTCACCTGGCAGGATTGGCGCCTTCCGGACATGGGGAGAGAAAGAGGGGAGCCAAGTAGCTTAGCAACAACACTGTGGCCTCAGTTTAGTGCATTAAACGTGCAGCTCCTTAAGGGAAGCAACACTTTTGTAATCGCGGGGCTGGTGAGTGCTGAAACTGGGCACCGGCAACGCCAGGCACTCCGGCTAGGAGCTTTGCTGCCGACAGGACAGAGCCTCCACCCCTCTTCTCCCTGTGACTCACTTTGTGGGGACAAAATCTCCCTTACCCTAGAACTAGGGCCTGAATCTGGGATATTTATTTGGTGGGGTTCCCACATCTCTGTATTTACAAGGTGGGTGGAAGGGGCTAGTGTAGGTGCTGGGAAGACATCCTTCCACTTCAGGTTCCCTGGAGTTCTCAGCACCCGTGGGACCAGCTTAGCCAGGATGGGGGGGTAGCCCTTGCCCAACCTGGCAGCCCAACCTGACCTCTACTTTTCCTCTCTTCAGTCCGGGACAAAGCTAAGAGAAGCCAGAACTGAGCTCCAGCTCCTGCCCGGGCCTGAGCCCTAGCCCCTCCGGTGACACTGAAACTCCCTCCCTTCCAGGCCGGCCCCTCGCCCAGACTCTGCCCTGGCCCAGCCCAGACCCGGCCCTCTGCGGCTCCTCTGGGCTTCAGGTTGGCGCAAACAAAGCCCTGATTGACTGCCCGGAGGGGCGGGCCTCCCTGAGAAGTCGCCTCCTTCCCTCCCCTTCCGGCCAGGATTTGGGGGAAGAGCAGGGGTAGGGGGCAGACTGGAGGTTGCGCGGGTCAGTGAGGGGCCGAGCCAGGGGCTCCAGAAGATTGTGTCAGCCCTGTGTCCGAGGCTCTGGCTGTCCACTGCGGGTGGCCCCTTTGAGCCTCAGTGGGGACATACGGATTTCTGAAGGCAGGGTGGGGGCCTTCATTGGGTAGCTCTTCTCTCGAGGTCCCCGGGGGCCACCTGGGTTGCAAGCTGCTTGTGAAGAAGGGAATGGGAGGAAAGAACAAGCAGGAGACTCGGGGTTGATCAATGCCATTTCTGGAGTCTGTGTGGAGGGCGCAGGACAAGATAGTTTGAGCTCCTTTTTTCTATTTTAATTCTTCCTGTACTGGGCATCTGGACAAGAATAGGATTCAGTAGTTGGGAAGATTTTAGGGGAAGAGGCGACGGCTGTAGTAGATAGACAAGTAAGAAGAGGAGGAAGGGCCAGGGAGAAGAGCCGAGGCTGTAGCGGCTGCCTGTGTAGGGAGGAAGAGGTGGGAGGAGGAGGAGGGGGAGGAGAGAGATGACATGGGGAGAGGAGGAGGGGGGTTGGATAGGGGTGGTGGAGGAGGAGAAGGCTCGTGGGACGTCTGTCGCGGGACGGGCTAGCCAGCTGGGGTGCAGAGCCAAGAGGAGAAGGCAGCCACAGGGGCAGCAGCAACGTTCGGAGCAGCAGCAGGAGCAGCAGCAGAAACAAGTATCAGCCAAGCAGCGGCTACTCCAGCCCGAGCAGCCACAGTCCCCTGGCCGCGATGGCGCTGCAAAGCCCAGCGAGTGAGGAAGCCAAGGGGCCCTGGGAGGAGGCAGACCACGAACAAGAGGAACCGGAGGGTAGTCCAGAGCCAGGGCCCGAGCCCGAGCCTCAGCCCAAACCAGTGCCTGTGCCAGTAACCCTACCGGAGCCCCAGCCCCTACCAGACCCTGCACCTCTGCCTGAGCTAGAATTTGAGCCGGAGTCGGTGCACGAACCAGACCCCACGCCCACAGTAGAGACCCGCGGCACCGTGCGTGGCTTCGAGCCCCCCGAAGGTGGCTTTGGCTGGATGGTGGTGTTCGCAGCCACCTGGTGCAATGGCTCCATCTTCGGCATCCATAACTCCGTGGGGATCCTCTACTCCATGCTGCTAGAGGAGGAAAAAGAGAAAAATCGTCAAGTGGAGTTCCAAGCAGGTGAGTGGCCCAAGCACCTCACTTTGCATTGTGGGCAAGGGTGCCTGCTCTTGCTGCCGTCCCCATACCTTCTAGTTATAAGTGCCTCTCTAGAGCGTCCCTGCTATTACTTCCCTTGCTTTATGCCCATAGCCCTGCTAGGGTGCGGGTTGCTGAGCTCTGGAAACCCTCTCCTCTAGAGACTAAGAGCAAGATGTCCTGGGTGTGGGAACCGGGACATCTATTGATCACAGGCAATCAATGAACTTTTTTGCTCTGGGACAAACCCAGACTCACCTTTTGGATTTGTTTAAAGTACTTTGCTTGCAGTGTGTATGGAAAAAAATATTTGCACGATTGGGGGGTGGTCAGTGACTAGATAGAGTTGAGAGATGTGCAGGCTCTGAGAGAAACACTGTACTTCGGATCTTCGCAGCAGCCTCAGTTGCTTTGGTGGAGCAGAGAAATACTGGGGACTCTTCGCTTAGACTGTTTGTTTAGAGTGAAATACAAAGCATGGGTGTATGTCTGCAGGAGAAAAAGGGAGAGAAACAGTGTGAGTGTGGGTGTGAGTGTGTCTCTTTCATTGCAGTGGCCCAGCCAGGCCTGCTTATCCTCCGTTGCCCTGGGGTAACAAGCAGATCTTGGTGCCCTCTGAGCCGAGCCCCAAAGCCAGCTGGGAGGCGGTCTCCAAGGTCTCCTGCCAAAGGGGAGGAGGCGGTGGTGAGCAGGCTGGGCTCTGCAGCTCACTGTGCACTACCCCCAACCTCAGTGGTGGCCTCCCAGGCACCCCTTGCCTCTATGCTATCCGATGAAGTCGGAGTGTCAGCCTTGCCACTCCCACCTTGACTTGGGGCAGACTTGATCTGCTTCCCTAAGACTAGCAAGGTAAGGGCATGGCCCCAGCACTCCAAGTCAGTGGCCAAAAGACCCTGAGCATGCACACTCCTGGCATTTGGAGAGGCCTGTATCTTAGAAAACTGGAGAGTCATCTCGCTTTGCAAGAGAAGCCCCTTTGCAATTCTGGTGAAGGACCTCAGGACGAATTTTCAGCTTGGAATATCCTCTGTCCCTCTCTCACTGGTGCTCCTAAGCACAACTCTAAGCACTTCATTATCCCAAGTTCAGAACTTAAAAACTTGGCTTTTTTCTGTGTTGCCTTTAAGCTCAGAAGTTCTCTCCTCTTGCCAAGCTTCAGCACACAATTCTGCCATCTGAGGGGACTTGGAGATTAAGAGAGCATAGAATCCTTGAATTGTGGAATATGTATATGAGATTCTTTTTGGAGAGCCTCATGTGCTGTCCTCAACCGTGGACATGTGGTTTTAGTTTGCAACTTCCATGTATAACCCTGCCAAAAGGGATTTTGCATCTCTTGGGACCTGGAGCCTTGATCCCATTGGCATAGCTACAACGTGCAGGTCTCACTTGAAAAAAGTTCTAGTGTCAGTAGCTGTCAAGGGCAACCTTACAACTACCCAGCCCTCCTGAGAAGTGGAGAGATCCATGGACTGTGTGGAACAACTTCTGGGGTGAAGGTTGCTGCCATACTAGTACCTGGAACCACCTTTTCCCTACTTTGGTGTAATTCAGGAGCTCTGGAGAAGACAGCCCAGCTAGGGCCTCAGACTGCTATCTGGTTTACTACTTGAGGAGATGGGACACCTGCTGAGCCCTGCTTTGTGGTTGAAAGCAAGCTGTTGGCCTTTGGCATCAGCAGCAAATCTGGGTGAAACTTGAAGGTAAAAAATGGAGGCTGGGTTGGAGCTAAGCCCTGGTGTTTATGTGTTGCCAGCAGGCTAGAGCTGGGGCCTTAAAAAGCGCATAATAAAACTTGGAAATACCACTATTTTACCAGGAAGAGATTTACTGCTGGGGAACAGACTTCAAAGTAGGTGATCATAGGGGACTCAGGGGGAGGGCTGGCTAAGACTTTCCGGTCAAGACCTCACAGTGCATCAGGAAGGGGGCAGTGGTCTATGCAATGGTGTGGCTAATGTGTACTCTGAAACAGACTAATTTCACTGAAGAATTGTGGTTACTGGCTTAAATTATGGAGAGTATAGGTCAGGAAAGGACAGAAGGAATTTGGTATGTCCCCAGGGTCTCAGAATATTTTGGCTTGGATCCTTGCAGTGGTGTGTCTTGAATTCACTAAAGTTAATTTTAATACTGAAGTTTCTCAGAAACACCTTAGGTTTAGGAAAATCTGGGAATTCTCTACCATGTTCTGGGACTCCTAGAAAATCTCTTCATCTCGTCTTTTCTTAAGTCACTCAGATTTCCCAAGCTAGCATTTAGATCTTGAGATTTCAAATATCTCTGCCTGCCCATGCTGCAGTTTACTCAAAATTTTCTAGCCACTTATGCCACTGCCCTTGTGTCTCACAAGACTAGGAAAAGCTAATAGAAGGTTTTCTTTTGTCTCAGTCAGCCACTATTTGCACGAAAGCCATATGGAGGATGCTGGAGGATATTGATGCATTGTCCAATTCTATTCATGTAATGATCTGTTCATTTCTATTAATACTTCACACGAATTCTGTCTCTAAAAATCTATGAATTTAGTGTTTGGAGGCACCCCACAACCCAAATTGTTTTGGATTAGGTTTGATATCATGGTAGTCCTAGAGCTATATTGATTGATTTAATAGGTCCAAGTTCTATAGATTGAATGGGGGACCTTTTGTAAGGGTAGGCTTTATTTTTCAAGGATAATTCCACATCAAGGGGCCTTTGCACTTGGGGAAATGTTGCAAGAGGTAGTAGAGAAGTAGAATTAGACTGCACTGGAGCATATCATTTACAGCCTTTGTTGACTTTGTGATATGTATAGTTCTGCTTGTAAGCAGTAGTAGATTTTGTGGCTTGTCTACCTATTTTAAGGGAATCCAACTCTCCCTGTGTTCTAGGCCTGGGAAGACTGACAGGCAAAAAGGTTCCAGGATGAAGGCAGGTAATTAAAGTCTGGTTTATAGGAAAAAGGGAAAAGAGAGAAATGAACTGGTATTTTAAAGAATTTATGAGAAATCTGGGAGTTCTCTAGTCTAGACCAAGCAGCATACAGACTCGAGGCAACTAGGGAATGTTTTGGAAAATATAGGCCTGGTGTGGTTTCCTGGGATGATAGGGAAGCCTTTTAGATGAAAGACAAGAAAACTAACATTGGTTTCAGGCTTCCAGCTCTCTATTGAAATCCTAGTGGGCTGGTATTAGAGTTTGGGGCTCTGGAGTAAGGCAAGACAGAGTTAAGATTGGACCCAAACTGAAGTCTTTGAAAGTACTCCAGAATAAACCCATTATCCTACACTCTCCATCTCAACTATCAGTCTTAACACTAAATCATGAAATATAAAGAGAGACATTTTTACTGATCATTTTATAAGCATAGCCTTTGCAAGCTCAAGGGAAGATAAGAGTAGGGCTATCTTACCAGCAAATAGGACAATGCACAGGAAGGTTCACTACTAGTAGAAGACTGTTCAGGCTGATGGAATTGTCTGATGGAGACAGAATTTTTTAGTCATGGGAAAGAATGGTCCACTCTACCTTTGGGTAAACCAAGAGTCTCAAGGCTGGGTGGAGCCAGAGATAGTTGTCTTTTCCTCCCTCTTTTGAGCTCAGTGTCTCCCTGGGTTTACGATTAAATTGCTGGCTTAGAGATTAAGATAGTATTTGAGCAAAGCTATCTGTTTTTTTATTCACTGAAGGCTTTTGTCTATCATGCAGCATAGCTAGATCATTTTGGTTTTAGAGATTGATGTAGAATTTTGGGCCACAGAGTCATTGGCCAGATATCTTTCAAGTCATTCCCCTGCCTCCTATTCAACTGAACCTGACCCCAAACTGTAACTGATTCATATAGTGAGGACAAAAAAGTGTTTGGGGCATTTGGGAGTCAAACAGGAAGATGCTTATTTGAACTGGGGTAGCTGTTAAAGCTGGATTCCTAGCTCACGGTCCATTGACCTCAAATGTTCATTTAATCTAAAACAGTGAGACTTCATGTCAAATTCAAACAGAACTGGTGATCTCAGTAATGTTCTATGAGTCTGAGAAGACATTTCATTACATGATACCTCAATTTATCTGTGAGATGAGAAAGTTTGACTCTATGGATTTCTTAGGTCTGCCATTTTCTCTTTCCAGAATTGTGTGTCATCTTATTCTTTACCATTCTCCTAGTATAAATTTTGACTTATTCAGACAAATAAAAAAAAAAATTAAAGCTTCTTGAATGAGAGTAAAGAAGAGTTGCAAAATTAGGAAAGTATATTAGGAAATTAGGAAAGTCCTACAGACACCATTTCCTCATGTCATTTGTATTTAAAAACTTTGGGGAACTTCTTTGAATAACTCACTATTGTTGTGGAATGTTGGACTATGTTGAATTGTGGTGTCGAGTTCAAGCACCTAAGTTAGTTGAATGACAATGGAGTGCCCACCTTTGACAGGTGTAGACAAAGGAAGGAGTATAGAAAGAAAAAATCATGATGTGTGTGTATAGACAGTACAGTTGGGAGACATAGCGCTGTGCTTCTACATAATCGTATAAGAGGCAAGATTTGCACTAATGATGGTTGGACAGGATATTATGTCTGCTTCTAGTACTATGGTCATCCACTAGGAAAATAATTATTGAATTTTTTATATAATTCAGGTATAAAAAATAAGATAAATAAACAGCTACACTCTTAATTTACTGATAAGAGACATCTGCTATAATAATGTCTGTAAGTATAATATCATGTATGCACCTTGTACAATACCAAAACAGTATGAAAACAGTTTGCAATGTATTAATTTATCGAATCTGTCTTGTTAAGGTGTCTTAAAACTGTCTGATTGATATTTGTGGTTCAATGAAATAAAAAATAAATTAATTTAAAAAAAAGACTTTGGGGCCATACATAAATATAAATATAGTGAAAAAGACAAAGTAAAAAAGTTTTATCCAGCATATAAGAGCAACTTTGACTATACAGCTGCTTTTCCTACACTGGTCTGCTCAGAAGAGAGCCAGAAATCTTATAAGAACTACCTCAACTTGGCTTGCTACAAGCCAGCAGGATGAGTCTGTATATTGCTATTTCTCAGTACTTGAATCTGTTCCTCAAAAACATTAAACAAGTGCTTCCTTGGGCCTACATTGGACCCTTTTCCTGAAATTTAATTTTCTATAGCTTGTTCTCATTTCTCAGAAATACATGGTCAATTTGACCCTGGCTTGTTCTTCAGGCTAAAGAGTAAACCAAGATTACTACTTGTGATGCAGAGGTTCCCTTTTAGGGGGCTTCAATCAGGACATTTTTATAGCTAGCTCAAGGCTGCTGCCTGGATCACACTGTGGTGGGTGTGAGAAGGGCTGCTGCTTGTGATCTTGGAGAGGAGCCTGTTGATGCCCACAGTCTCTGATCAGCTTCATTTAAGGCTTAGCTGAGAGTATGCCTATCCAGGAGCAGACACAGAGCTCTCTCTGCTTTTCCTTGGATGTATAATTTCTTGTCATTGGCGAGATTTACTTCAGTTTCATGAAGAAACAGCTGGGCTGTCAACATTTGCAGAAATACATAAAGTAAACCTTCTTAACCTTTGAACAGACCAGTTTCCCATGAGACTGCACCACTTTTCCTACCAGTATCTTCTTGTTCTGCTGCATTTTGAAACATCAGAATCATTAGCTCTTTTCAGATTGTGTGAACAATAAAACATTTCTTATCTTGAAGGAAACTATCTCACCTTCAACTTAATAAATCCTAGAGAAAATGCTTTGTTCTTAAAACATATAGACACACACACACTTCCTAAATCAGACTCTGAGTATTCTATCTGAAAGAAGTCTTTTCCCATCAGGTTTAATGTAACAGAGACTTCTAGAAGGGGTCATAGGAAGCTAGTGCAAAGAACACAGCCTGGGAAACTTGCTAGGTGAAGGTAATGGAGAAAATATGAACACTTTGGGTTGTAACTCTTGGCCTGGACCCATTTGCTACCCTTACTGTGGGATTAGGAAACATTTATTGCACATTTTTCCTACTTTCATCCTCTCTTTATCCTGCATCTCTTGTAATATTCAATAGTTAAGTCAGAAGAGTTTGTGTCACCACAGACCTCTCTGGTTTCGGGGATGACAGAAGAATATGCCAAGAAACATGTAACTGCCTGTTCTGAATGTGGATGCTGTGGGTGCTAATATGAAAACATTTGGCATTTACTTGTGTGCGGGGAATGTGACCCATTCAGGTTCCTTGAGGAAATGTAGCCTCTTTATCCTGGCAACCTTGCCCTCCATCCTCTTCCCTCTACTTGGTTTCAGGTTCCAGGAATTGGTGGGAGAGGAAAATATGTGATTGTCTTACAGCCATACATTTTCTCAACTAAACAAAACAGGAGATACAAATGAAGGACCATTTTGTATCCATATATTCAAAGTAGGATAGATATACAGCTACTTTCTCTTAATTCAATGAATAGAAAGATTTGTACTAATAGTGTTTGTGGACAGGATATCATGTCTGAATCTTGTACTATGAATAACCACTAAGAAGACAACAATATGCAGTGTATTAATTATTGAAATTGTCCTACCAATTGGTTTTGAAACTTTCTCATTGCTATTTGTTTCTCAATAAAATTATTTTTAAAAAACCTCTTCCTATTTTCAAAAAACATTGTTACCATGTTTGCTGGATGTCCTACCCTCTTTCCTCCCAATATTTTCCTCTTTCCAGTGCACAGCTACAAGACTATCTGGGGTTTAAGATATTGTACAGGCCCAACTCCAGCAGCGGTCTTAGACCCACTCCTAGACATCCCTTCCCCTTTTTCATTTCCTCCTCTCTTGCTCTCCAATTTCTGAGCAAAGGATGACTTTCTACAGAGCACTCAAGAGTGCAGAAGCCATCACCCCTAATTTTTTATAGTAAGATAATAACACACAATCCTTTTTTGTCACTCTCCTCTTGTCATGGCCTCAGGGCCCCAGCCCAGAAGACAGTTTAATAAGACCTTAGACAACAGTACTCAACAAATATCCATGCCAGTAGGACCACTTTCTCTTCAAATATAATATCATTGTTTTCCATTTCCTTGGTCAGCTGAAACTTTCAGAATTTTTAGATTGGGTTTTGCTAGTTTGGGGTACTCTGGTTCATCCTGTTTAAGCCCATAGCCGTTATTCTTTCTGCAAAAAATCCTGCATAGTCAATTTTAGAAAGGTCAGAGAAGAAAGTAGACACTCATTCAAGTTCTAACTAAAGTGAAAAGTGCCTTTACTGAGAGGACTTCAATGACCACACAGGAAATATAAAGTTCTTGTGTTGGTATATAAGTCTTGATCTACCTAGGTCTTAACCATCCAGCAGAAAATTATAAAAATGAAGTATACATCGTGAGCCCATAATATTAAGCTGAGCTGTAAATGGATATGGTCGACAATTTCTTTGAATAACTCCCTATGGTTGCAGAATGCTGGACTGTGTTGGATTGTGGTGTCGAGTTCAAGCACCTAAGTTAGTTGAATGTCAATGGAGTGCCCACTTTTGACAGGTGTAGACAAAGGAAGGGTT
>PVKA01042786.1:0-17176 GCA_004027165.1 Ctenomys sociabilis | reverse complement strand
GAGAAGGGGACAGAGGGGAGGGGAGCTGAGGGGGGAGAGGGGAGAAGGAGAAAGGGAGGGAGAAGCCTCTTCTCCAGGCCCTAGTACCTGACAGCAAGTCACCTGTCACCCCCTCTTAATTCAGTGACTTTTGAAAAACTGTGCCTAACATTGTGAGGCTTTAGGGGACATCTAGATGTAAATCCTAACAAATGAGCATAAATTTAGATGTATAAATGTATAAAGGATATGTATAAAGGGTAAAACTATTAACATCTAAAATTTAAAATGTTAGGTTTTTACTGATATTTCAAGAGGTGGAAAAATGGAAGTAGAACTCCTGGACTGGGTTTTAGTCTATACTTTTCTTCTAACAATACCTGTAACCTGAATGAGCCATTGAATCAATCAGGATCTTGTCTTATACTGTAAAATCCTGAAATGGTCCTGGGTCACTGTTTGTAACTGTCTACCCATATGTGAGGCATATTCTTCTAGTCCATTATTCATTTCCTAGCCCATAATGACCAATAGAAATAGTATATCAGTCATCTAATATAATTTAAATTATGTAGTTTTGCATATTAAGAAGTAAAAATAGAAGTAAAATTAATTTTAGTAATATATTTACCTCAAGATACAAAGAATATTATTTTCTAAAAAATTCATATTAAAAATGAATACAATTTTGATATAGTTTTGGAAATAGCTAGGCTTGAAAATGTGGTGTGGATTTTACCCTGCACATCTCAATTTGGTCTGGTCCTGTTCTGTTCAGTAGCCGTTTGTGGTTGTGGCTGTTGTGCTTGGCAACTGAAGCCATGGCATCTTCATATTTCTACCATGAGTCGAGCTCACAGATTAGAGTACTCTTCATGGCCTTCACATTTCTTCACTAAATTGGTACATTGCTCCCTTTATTTTCTGACACCTGGAAAGAGTAGCCAGTGCAAGGTTCTTCTCCATTTCTTCTTTATCCCGGTGAGATCAGACTTCTGTCTGTCTTCAATTTATGCAGATGCTATTTGTAAACATTTCCAAACTTTCTTATTGCTAAATCCAATGGCCACAGCATAAATGTTTTTGAGTCCTAGTGGAAATGAACATTGTGAATTGATGCTTTCTTGTTCCTTGTTATAGTTTACAGCCTTCTTCATTGGTTCTTTCAGCTCTTTGTTTTGCTAATTCTTTCTTGCCCCTTGTTTTTTTTTTTTTTAAATTCTTTGCTGACTGCTGTTGACTGCTTTCAGAAGCAGCATGCCTGTATTTTTGAGCTGCCTTCTGGATTGTTCTGTATAGTGATATCATGCAGGCCCCTCAAATGCACATACAAAATTTGTTTTCTTCTGGTTATTATTATAGTTCTTAGTATCATCATATTTAGTCAGAAGTCAAAGTGAGAGACTTTAACTTTTGGATTTTCTGGCCATCTGCATCTAAGTAGATAATTTTCTCATTCTGCCTACCAAGTCTCTATTGAATATTTTTCTACGTTTGAAGTGCTATTGCTCACATACCACACTGACTTATCTTTTATTGATTGTTTTCTCTAATACATGTTTCCAAATTATTATCAGCATTATTTCCAGCGTAATTTGGATAGTCATTTTTCTTGCTTAAACTTCTGTGGTTTTCTTTTCTCCTTATATTGCATATTAAGTCCTACACCACTGTTTTACTTCCAGTTATCCTTTTTTCTGTTTCTCTCTCCTCTTTAAGGCTAAAGACAGGGAAACCAATTTCAGACGATGAAATGTTAGGCTTCATGATGGCCGCTGGAGGAGATGGACATCAAGTGTGAATAATACAGTCTGTGGAGAACTGTGTCAGTACTAAATGGTATGCTTATGAGTGACCCATAATGAGGCTAGTGAGCAAAGTTCTTTTGTGTGTCTATAAATGAATCCCTGTATAGATGTTTCAGTTTCTGGGAGGCAAAAGTTAATAACATCCTAGGCACAACAAATGATGTGCGCTTTATTTACAGCTGTGCTTCCTGTACTTAGAGGCTAGTGTGAGAACTCCTAGTTACACTCTGGGGCTCAGCCCATTTCTTTAGGGAAACAATAGATTCTCTCAAGCAACACAAATGCATGTAGAAAGTAATGCGGGCAGTTAAATCTAGTTGGGGTAAGAAAGAATGACTTTGTACCTGTTCATTAATATTTTTACATTGGGTTGCCTTCTGCTCTCTTTATTCTAGCATACTTCAGTTGGATGAGAAGTCAGAACTTTATAATGCTGTGTCCCTTTTCTTCTGGCCAAATCCTGTTATTAACCTCATGCTTTAGCTGGCAGCAGGCTTCCCTTACGTCGCATAGTCAACAATGCTGTGTGAAAGAAGATAAATATTAATTGGAATCTGTTACTTCTTAGAGACCTTTACCAGTATGCCGAGGAAATGATTTTCATTTCTACGTCCTGAGTGTTTGCTTAATATATAATTACTTAATTCGAAAGCAAACTAAAAGTCATAAAAAGCAATGAATAAATTGTCAAGAGAAATATTTTTTGCATATAGTAAGGATATTTTGCCCTTTTATTGAAAAGAAAAAAGGTAATAGCTGATCACCATATTTAAAATGATAGTTAACCTTACCTATTTCTGTAATTCCAAGGAAGTCTAGACATGAACTTAGAACCTGGCACATTATTTTCAATGTAAACATCAGCCATCTTTGAATATTTGTTACGTAAATTAATTTGTACTGTGTTTAAGTGTAAGTGGTTTCTCATTAGAGAAAAAGTCAAAACTGCCACTGCAGGGAAATATTTCTTTTACAATGAATACCATCTTGTAAAGAACTGTGTGTTTTTTCCTTGACTGTGTATATACAACTGGAAATTTTAAAGTGGAGAGTTTTGATGGCTTCCTAAGTATCAGAAATTGTTCCAAACATTTCATGAATGTTATTCTGTTTAAGCATCCTACTGACCTTTGGAGGTAAGAACTGTTGCCTACTGATGAGACTGAAATACCTTGGTATTTGTGTAACTTGTTGAAGATCAACTCCTAATGGCCACAGTGAGCATTCAGAGCAGGGCAGTCTCACCCATGGGCCACTGGACCTCTTGGTCCTTTTCATCAATTAGTTAGTCTGCCCGACAATGATTTTCTCCCATTGAATCCTGGAAGTTTCTCCTATTAACTCTTAGCTACTAACTAGTTTCTTTTCTAAATTAAATTTCTTGTGAGGTTCATATATTTTTGATGTATCAATAAGTATGAGCTCATATAAACACACAGATATAGTAGATATAATTGTGTAACAAAACCATTTTATATCCTAATAATCACTTCTTGTGTAGTAGTTATTGTTGTGACTAAGCCATAGTTCTGCTGAGTCAAGTAAAAGACATTTTTAGAACAGTTTTTTGTTTAATTTTTAATTCAAAAAGAAGGCTTATATTTTGCAGAGATCAGTGAGCATTTTCTTTCTGATTTTTCCTCTTCACCTCTTGTTAAGAGTTATTTTCTGGTGGGTTTTAATGGCCTTCTGAATCACAGTTGAATCCTCAAACCATCTTTTTCCTCTTGGCATTTAATTTTATTTTGAGGAGTAAAAGAAGAAGCAAAAACAAATAGAAAAATAAAGAAACAGGGTAGTACACAATAATGCATATGTTACAGATTTTCAAATCAGGAATAACTAATTAATAATGGTCATATTATCTTCTTATCATCAAATCTGTTACTCAGATTAATGGATATAGGTATGCAAGAGGACAACCACTAGGAAAATAACAAGGTAGAAAGTATTAATTATTGAATCTTTGATATAATTCAGCTATATAAAATAAGATATGCAAACAGCTACACTCTATTTACTGATAAGAGACATATGGTATAATAATGTCTGTAAGTATAATATCATGTATGCACCTTCTATGACACCAAAACATGAAAACAGTTTGCAATGTATTAATTTATCAAATCCATCTTGTCAAGGTATCTTAAAACTGTCTCATTGATATTTGTACTTCAATAAAACAAAAATAAAAAATAAAAAAATATATAGGTATGCAAGATTGGGGAAATAATTGAATAATGGCACCTTAAAGAAATTCTTGATTTTTCTTTCCTTTTTTTGTTTTAATTTATTTTAAAGAGAGTACAACTGATAAGACATTAGAAATGGTACACATTTGGAAGACCAAGATGTGAGGCATTCAGCTATGGGGTTGTACTACACACTGCAGCCCTCAGTGTAGTTGCTCAGATCACAGATATCTGCATACAGAGTTAGTAAAGGTGAAAATTATAAACATTAACTGCTATTAAAAAAACATGATTGAAATTATGATCACAATCATCTCAGTTGTCCTGTATGTATACTTGCATATTTTCACCTCTTTACTACTCCTGACATTTAAATAAAACCAAGCACACACATTTTGGGAAGAACCACTAGTGAAAGGCTTTTTCTTTGGCTGAGAGAGGGGTTTAGAAGTACAAAAAAGCAGGAGGAGACTCTGGCACATGGTTGGGAGTGCAGTGCCTCACTTACAGCCAAGAGCACCTCAGGCTAGGGGATTGGTAAATATCAGAATCTTTTCTGACAGAAAAGCTATCCAAAAAATGGGTTGTAAGCAAATAGAATTCCCAAGAATTTAAAATATCCTTCTACTTGGGGGTCAGAGAGTCAGGGATAACAGGAATGATAGAGCTTTCTGATCCTTTGACCCACCCATGCTTTGGTTACTAATAGTTAAGGAGTTGGCTGTATTCATTTGCATTCCTAGAACACATGTGACTGGGCAGGTGGAGTTCACATAGAGTGACTGAGAATAGATTGATCTAAAACATAGGAAAAGGGAAAAAGCCAGAGAAAAAATTAATCACAGCAAACATTCATGGAGTAGTTACTGTAAGCCAGTTATTAGAAGCACTTTAATATGTAATAGCTGATTTAATTATTATAAATTAGTATAATTTGACATATATGTCACATAGCAATCTTATGACTTTACTTTTTTTAAACTTATTTGCTCTTATTTTTATGCCTGTTTTATTGCTATAAAGAGAAAAATGTGCTCAGTTTGTACAGTCTAGTCAGTGTTGGAGGTAGGACATAAAGGGATGTTTGCCTCCAAATCTGGGAGCCTGCTTCTACTCTTTTGGGAAACATGCACGTGATGAAGATGTGCATCTGATGTCTTCACTCCCAGTGATTTTAAGACTCAATTTGAAGCTGCTGTGCCTAAGACTAAGCTTCTTTTTTTTTTCCCCTTAAAATAAGTATTTGTTTGTGATACGTACTAGCCAATTCATCTTGGGGATTGAAGGGAGCTAAACTTCTTACAGTTTAGATAAATCACTTACATTATCTGACATAGTAGCTCAAATTATGATGAGTTGTATTTTTATATTTACTTTGATATTTGAAAAGTTATACATTTAGAATGATTATTTAAAAAATAAATGGCCGGGCATTGTGGTGCATGTCTGTAGTCCCAGCCCTTGGTAGTCTGATGTGGAGGATTGCCATGAGTTTCAGGCCAGCCTGGGCTACAAAATAAGTTCCAGGCCAGCCTGAATTGCATAGTAATATTTTGTGTCAAAAAAGACATATATATATATATATATATATATATATATATATGTATATCAGTATAAAGATACTTTACAAAATCACTTTTTATGACTTCTTTTAACAGAGGTGATTTGTCATTTAAATGAGTTCATGTTAGTTTCATGTAAGGGTTGTATTTATGTTTTTACAATAAAATCACCTTTAAGAAGAAGAAAAAAAATCTCTTTTAATATTAACATACCTGAGAAGATACATCTCCAGGCATGGTATAATGTGATATATGCACACATGCACATGTGTATGCATGTCTGTGTGTTTGGGAGGGCAAAAGAGAGAGACTGATTTACTTGAGTCACAGTATTGTATTTTTTCATCTGCTATTGAATACAGTCCACATTTTTTATATTGACCATTAATTAGTTTTGTGATGAGAAAAGCAAAATAAACTTGAGTTGTTGAGAAACATAGGATATAATAATTGGCATTAGATAGTGGCCATGCCACCTTACTACCATTTGCAATACTTGTGTCCATTAATTAAAAGGGCAAATAATATAAAAAAAATCTAATAGGATTTTTCTCATTATGAATTTGAGACCTTGTACCAAATACATTAAAAGAAAATCTTCTACAAACTTTTTTATGAAATACAAATATAATAGTAACAATAATAATAGCTATAAGAATATACTGGCCTTTTAAAAAATGTTTCTTTGTGGCATTAAGCTTATTGTTCATTTTTAATGTGGCTTTTTTTCTTGAAATATACACTAAAACTCTTAAACATGTACATGTCTGTCTATATTTGCAGAAGAAAAATTCCATTTCTAATAGAATTTAAGCTATAGTTAAATTGTATAAAACTCAATTATTATATTCATGTCTTTCTATGTTTGGTTTATTTATTGAATTACAAATATGTTGAAATTTATTTGAGTTATAATTTCTTTTTTAGTATACTTTAAAAATTTTTATTAGTACATGTTTACAGTACATAATGATTATATTCCTAGTAGAGGGTTGGTACATGTTCATTACATATTTCATTTATTTTTTCCTCTTCCCTCCAACCTTCTGTTTTATTTTTGCCAGTATCAGATTCATTTATTTATCTTATAAGTCCTTATAAGTTAATTATCATATATACAAAGTAAGAACCAGCATAATAGATAAAAAAACATAAAACATATAAGATAATTATGTTAAATAAGGACACAATTTTAGATGCATACTTTGTGCTAGATTGTAATACCCCTTCCCCCATCTGTCTTTGTTTTGTACTCTAGCTATATATTGAGTTTTTCATAACTGGGAAAGCCTGCTGTGTGTCTGGTTTATTTCACTTAACTGTGGTTTCTGGTTCTGGCCACCTTCTTTCTTTGTAACCCCTGTTGCGAGGGTGATATTTCAACAGCACTGCTGAGTTTCAAATAAAGCATGTAACCTGGTTTCTAATTGTCCTTTGGGGCCCTTAGGGTTGTTATAAGAAAATCTTAGAACTGTCACATGAAACATTTATTTTCACTGAAATCTAAGAAGTCTTTATTAGAATTCTCTGAGTTAAAGGATTGTCTGATTTTCAAGGTTATCTTCACCAAGGATACTTTCTAAATTTTTATTTCTCTGTATTCTTTCTTAGAAATGGTGCTATGCACTTGCAACTCCTACCAAAGGACCCCTCTACATTGTATTTCTTGTAAGGGAGATCCATGTCATCTTCTACAATTAAAAAGAATATTTAGAGGGAAAAGCTCCATTTCACACACACACACACACACACACACACACACACACACACACACATTTTATTATTTTTTTGAGACAGGTTCTTTCTGTGCAACTCAGGGTGGACTTGAACTCATGTGTATCCAAGGCTGGCTTCAGATTTACAGAGATCCTCCTGCTTCAGCCTCTCAAATGCTGGGATAACATGTGTGCACCATAATACCTGGGTACTAGAAGATAATAATGACAGTAATAGCAACACCTTTGCCTTTAGCACTAGTTTAGGCTTATGAGTACTAACCATGAGTTCAAGAAACCTTTGCCTTTTAGGTTTGTTGTTGTGGGCAGAATAAAATGGATATGATAAAAGATTCTTAAAACTTTTGCCTAGTCACTTTGGTTTGTATTTCATTGGTCAGAGAGAGTGATGCAGTACTCTTAAAGGTGTGGAGGGAAGCATCGCATGGAGATAGAGAAAGGATTATTTCATGGGTCTGGTTGGTTGAGTGAGGTATTTATTTATTTATTTATTCATTATGAGTTTAGTACAGCGTGTAAATGGGTCCACAGGGTCTCACTACATAGATTATACTTGTAGTTATTCTGCTGTTCTCAGCCTCCCAAGTGCTGAGATTACAGGTGCTCACCACCACTTCCAGTCTCAATTGCTGTCTCAGCATGTTGGGGGAATGTGGGGAGGGGGTGCGGCATTGCATGCCTGGAATTGAACCTTGACCATTGTGCTCTGCCTAAGCAGGTGCTTTAGTCTGCTGAGCTATCTGGCTGGCCCTTGAGTCATCCATTTATATAACTAAAATTTATGTAGTGCTTATTGGTTACTTTTACTGTGTTACAGTACCCACGATAGGCACAGCACAGACAAGACTGCAGTGATTAGCACTGGTTTAGTAATTGCCTTGTGAGTACTAACCATGAAGTTCAGCACTGCTTATGCCTTTATGTCCACTGATCCCACTTGTGCACAGCTGCACCAAGGTTGTGATTGAATGTGAAAAGTGTCATGAGAAAGACTGCAGTTGCCTTCGTTTTTTTTTTTTTTTTTTTTTTTTTTTTGTATTTTAGTACAGGGTTTACAAGGTCTCACTACATAGATCAGACTCATGGTGATGCATCTGTGTTCAGCCTCCCAAGAGCTGGGATTATAGGCATTGCAAAGGCAACTACAAGACTGGGACTCTCAGTCTTGTAGTTGCCTTTGCAATCTTGAGAGGTGAATAACAAATAACCAGTAGAGAAAAAGTGAACTGAATTTACTCAGAGACTGTCATAGCTCATCAATTTATAGGAAAAACAGCTACCACAATTTTTGATGTTATTTTTTAGTAATATTTTAACATTTTGTAATAACATATGTAGTTCATTCTAGACCTAGGACCTGGGAAGATGGTGAAATTTTTAGATTCACAGGCTTATGTAGAGGAATTAGATGTCTTCAAATGTAAATGGATATATAGGGAAATTAGGAGTAATTAGAAAAAGTGGAATATTTAAATTCTGAAGGACTGTTGAATCATTCAAGTAGATACATCATTTGGTTGGAGCCCAATGAATCACGATAAAGGAAAAGTGGACAATCAAAGGGGATAAGTGGGTGGGAGAGAGGGACTTCAAAGACCTTGGAGAATATAAAGTAAGATTGAACATATAAAAAAGATTTATACTTAGTTAAAAATCAATTTTATTTAGTCACTTATTGAAAAATAATTTTTGTCTCAGAGATTGAAGGAGGTTAAATGACCTAAAAGCAGCAAAGTAGAATAAAAAAGAAGCAATTTTAAGTTTTAAATTCTTTAGACAAAAATAGGTTGTGTGCTTCAGTTTAGAATCTCTATGATTTATATGCTATATCTTGAAGCAACTAAAGAACCTAGTGAACATTTCTCATATGTCACAGAGTATTTTATATATTTGCTTTAAGGGACAAATTAGTGATGTTTGGAGACTTTACAATAACTTCCTGAGAAGAACTAGGGTATTTATAATGAGAGAAGTATAGTTCTGCCAGGTACAAAAGAAGTATGTTACAGGCCAGTAAAATGTAAGTGTCTTGTATGCCTGAAGGGCTTCCATGGCATTGTGTCTGTGTACTTGTCCTCTATTCTCAGAACCTTCTATCCTAAATTTGTAGAGAAAGTGTCCTTGTCAGGCTGAGTGGTTGCATTTTTGTTTATGTTGTCTGTGCTCCTTAGAAATAAGGTTTATGATTAGGTAAAGATGGGAGAGATCATGTACATTTCAGGTTGCTTTTGCAAATGAAGAATTTGAGGCATAGGAAGATAAAATGTTCTGGTCCTACTAAAACCTGACTATTAATATTTTTACTAATCTCCACTGTATATACATAGCTTTTCCTACCCATTATACTGGTGCTGAAATCTAAATGTAACCATGCAGAGAATTGCCTTATGAACAGTGATTAAGTTACTGTTAAAGTGGTTTTGGAACTCAGCAAGCCAGATCCCTGGGACACGTACTGTTTGGTAGGTGAGGGAAGGAAGCAGAGATGAAAGTTTAGTCATTTGTCTTTTTCCTGATGGGATGTCGTTTTTTTTCCTGATTGAGGATTTAAAATCAGAGGCCTGACATAAAGCTTTGTCACTGCCGCTTATTAGCTGTGTGACTTTTAGGCAAAGTCCTAAATTCTTCAAGTTTCAGTTTCTTCCTGTGTAAAATGAGAATAATGATTGTCTGATTTCCTAATTGTGAGAAGCAAGAGTACTGTATTATGAAAAGGAGTCATGTTCTCATTTACTATGTACTTGTCAATATTGTAGACTCCAGGGATAATGAAACAATTAAAACTTCTGTACCATATCCTTAAGGACCAAAACTTAAGTAATATTGACCAGGAATTTGGTAAGTATTTAGAATATCACTGATAAGTATTTAGAACATCAGGTTTTTTGTCTTGGAAAAGACATTAGTCTTCAGGAAAGACTTTTTTTCCTTTGTTTTCAAAGAGATTACAACTGGGTGGAGAGAGAGTCCTTCAGGTTAATGCCTTGTGATTTATTGATTGAGTCTCTTGTTCTAATAGCTGCAGTTTTACAAGATGTTAACTAATCTAACATTGGAAAGAGGAAAGGAATATCAGCAACACACCAGGAAGGAGGCAGGTGATTTTCTTAGAAGTGAAGATCATTGTTTTTTCCTGTGTATTGCTTTGCTTGAAACCAAGCCTCTTATGCTGTTCTATCTTTCTCACCTTTCTACTAGATGCCAAATTGCATGACCTTGGTTCAGGCAAGGACCTCACATTTTGTTATCTTAAAGGATTATGGTTTTAAGTATTGTAAATTTCTAGCAGTCTATATGGATTATCCTCTTTAAGCAAATGATATCTATTCAATGATGAGATTGGTGATGGTAAGCTAATTTCCATCCATAAACCTGGTCTGTATTCTTATATTAATAATATGGGTATTTTCTGGATCCTGAGATGCACATTTTCCCTCTGCATTTTCATATATCTGAAATTAGAAGTAGATGCAGTTTTAAATGGATGGTCTTAAAATCTTTTCTGGTTTTTAGTGTGTATTCTAGGATTTGAACTCAAGATTCTTACATGCTCAACAAATGCTGTAACACTGATCTATACTTCTGGCCCCTCAGGTGGTCGTTTTGATGTACTTTGTTATTATCTGTACATGTGTGAATAGTTAGGAGGCCAGCTTGGTCTTGGAAAGATTGGTTGTACATACACAACTGTATGAGAGCAGAAATGTGGAATATTTGATAATGATATGAAAAATAGCAGAAATCTAAGGAATAAGAAGGAATCATGTTATAGTTTAATTGGTCCCTATTTTCCTTTATAGTGGTAGATAAACATAAAAGCACTTCTCTGTATGATAATGGTTTGAATTCTTTGAAGTATGCTGTGAATTTTTAGCTTAATTTAAATGGGATGATTTATAACCTAGTGGAAATTTTAAGAAGGTATGAAAGGTGGATGTTATCTTCAAAAGTCATTTTTAATTATAAATTCTGTTAAAGGATACTTTTAAAGAAAGGTTAAGTAATTAATTTTATTCAAATATAAAATTAACTGGAATGAAAGACTTTATTTAGCTCCTGTTACTGAGGGAACTAGTGAGATGCTGCGAATCATTCAAAGGGAAGTCGTATGTGCACACTTATGTAGGCAGAAAGGGATGCTGACATGAATGTCTGACCAAAATACAGAGCTGGTCCATATTCACAGGCCACTACTCAGTTCTATTCCATTGAATAAAATTTATTTGCATTTCTGTTAGAAAAGCATCATGTGTATGTTTTACAGCTACAGAGTTATAAAGTACTTAAAAGACAACAAAAGGCCTTATGCAATCAGATTATTTGGAAGATGATACATATTAGATAGAATATCTATTAATTTTCTCATAATATTTCAGCATTTCATATTTTTCACTGACAGTTTTAAGTTTCCCAGCAGACTTATGTCAAGCTTTAATTATACAAGAAGGATTGGATTCAAAGCATGCTAGAAAGTTCACCCCCTTATCTTTCCATATGTCCTCTCTGTTGCTTGTCTTTCTACCTACCTGTCTTACATTGTGAGTGGTTTTGAATCTCTTTTATATCCTTTGGATCAGTAATAGAATGAAAACTAGATTTTTTTTTTTTTTGGTAAGGAAAAAACAAACCCCAGGAATCTTTAAACACAGCCTGATTACACACTTTACAAGAATTCTTCATAATCTAACTACAAATTGAGAAAGAGTTTAACATTTTAAAGCAACATTCTTTTGAAATTTCATAAGCAATAGATATTTTTGATGAAATTAGCTATATTTTAATAAGGATGTATAAATTTATTCCTTTTTTAAAACTTCTTCTAGTGAGAATGAAACATTTACCACCATAAGCAAATGATTATCTACTTAACTATGGGGACATGGAAAATAAAATATATTTGAAGCATTTTCCCTGTATTGTGTCTTCATAATTTTATAATGTAGGGTCTTACATTTAATTATTTAATCCATGTTTTTGATATGAGAGATAAAGGCCTGATTTCATTTTTCTTCTTGTGGATATCCAGTTTTTCCATCACTGTTTATGGAAAAGACTATTTTTCCCCCAGTGATGAGTTGGCATCTCTTTTTGAAATGAATTAGTTGTCAATGTATGGGTTTATTTCAGGGTCTACTATTCTGTTCTATTAGTATGTGTGTCTTCTTATGCTAGTACCATGCTGTGTTTGTTACTATACCTTTGTAATAGAAGTCTGATAATGTGGTTCCTCCAGCTTTATTCTATTTGGTAAGAGTGTAAATTATTACTGACATTATGGAAAGCAGTTTGGAAGTTACTCAAAAATTTAAAAAATAGAACTATTTTATATCTATATCTATATATCTATGCCTATAGATAGATATATAGATATAGATATATAGGTAGATAGCTGGGTCTATATCCAAAAGAACAAAATCAATACATTGAAAAATATTTGCATTGTCATGTTCATTGTAGCAATATTCACAGATATCAAGATATGGAATCAACCTAAATATTCATCAATAGATGAATGGATTAAGAATATGATGTGTATTCTTCAATATCTGAAAAACTGTTCTCCCTTACAGAAGAAAAAGTGATTATTTGTGACAAAATTGATGAACATGGAAAATATTATATGAAATAAACCAGGCACAGAGAAACAAGTACCACATAATCTCTGTTATTTGTGGAATCTAAAAAAGTTGATCTTATAGAAGTGAAGTAGACTGATGGTTACCAGAGTGGGGAAGGGCTATGGGGAAATACTGGTTACAGAGGATAGAATGACAAATAAATAGAAGCAATATATTTTGAAGGTATAGAGGATAGGGAAGCTATGTATGGACCGAAAATATATAAGTGATTGTGTGTGTGTGTGTGTGTGTGTGTGTGGCTGGAGGTGGGGTGGATGGGCAATAGGTGAGTGTGAGGGAGAGATATAAGGAGTAATAACTGTAGGTTTTTTATGTGATGGTAATATCCTAAAATTGATTGTGGTTGTGGTTGCACAACTGTGATTATCTATTGAAATGTGTACTTTCCATGGATGTATTGTATATGTGAATTGTATCTCACTAAAGCTTTAAATATATTTGATGGATACCTGAATTGAAGTTATTAGAACAGAATATGTATTACTTCAAAACTGAGAGTAAGTTAAAATTAACTTCCTATTTTTCTACCCATTAGAGAGAGGTATTTATTGTCTTTTTCAGTACCTGAGAATGAAATGCCACTTGGGAAGACTCTGATTCAAATGAAAGGTGTTTATATGGTTTCAATTCACTACTATAAAACTTCTCACAAGGTTTTATGATGTGTTGAATATTTGAATGCATAAAGTTCTTTCTGAGCATTCAGATACATTTACTTAACTGCCATTTATCAGTTTGTAAGATGCAGTTTTGAGACATAACCTTTTACATTTGAGTCTAACATTTGACTTTAGGCTGAATAATCCTAAATCATACTCATGGATTCATCAGTTTATTTAGCAAATATTTATTTAGTGTCTACTTCATAACATTTTATAAATTCATGTTATGTTAGAGAACTTTCTCTTTCAAAAACTAAAAATAGGAAAACCTTCATTTCATTATGTAAGAGGGACTTTGGGGTTAGCTTGAGACACTGATGTAAAATTTAGATTGTTTGAAATCATCATGTGCATTATTGGCAGCCCCTGTCAGATTTTATTCTGTGCATTCACTGATTTTGGAGGAGAGAATTGAGCACTAGAGCTAATTAATGGTGGTCTCTTTTGTTTCATCCTGTCCATTGGAATATTTATGTCCGCACTTACTTGGTTCATGGTTAGATTTTAATATCAAATAATGCATCAACTTAAAATGAAGGACGGGAGTATAGCAAACAGCAGTATAAGTGCCTGTCTGGAAAGTGCAAGGTTCTGAGTTCAGTCCCCTATACCAAAAACCAAAGAAACTTTTACAGTAATACATGGTTGGTATTCATAATATATTTCAGAAATGTGCTTATGGCTATAATAAGCTTTTGTGAGAATAATTTAGAAACAGTGTTGATGCCTGGAAATGAGAATAGTGAATCTACATGTAGGGAGAAAACATCAAGGATAATGTGCACAGGGAGTGAATGCATGGGAATGGCATTTGGGTAGGGCATGCTGCTCAGAGTGGGAGGGAAAACGAGCTGTACAATGGGATGATTTGTTTTGTGGCCATGAAAATGAGGTGATCCCAGAGTAAGAAGCACTGTTCAGATGCTAGGGAAGGCTGCACTGTGCAAAGCAGAGAGTAGCCAACCCCCTTATCCTTCAGGAATATGTCCCAAGGTTCCAGTGGTAGGGGCCAGGGAGATGGCTCAGAGGATAAGTGCTTCCCTGGCAAGCGCAAGGGCCTGAGTTCAATCTCTGGTTCTGAAGGAAAAAAAAAAAAAAGATTTTAGTAGATTCTTGAAACCCTGGGGAATTGTAACTTCTCCAGTTTGATGCAGAACAGCAAAATTAGCTCAGACTTTTACCTTTTTATAATTTCAGGAATAGATGATGCCTTATTCTAGTAGGTTTTAATAATTTCAGCATGTAGCTTTTTGTGTTTCCCTATTAAGCCAAGAACTTTTAGTTAAAGGCAGCACTATGGCTTTTTTTATGGCATACACAAATTGCCAGCAACATCACTTTTGTGATTTGAGGCCTATATTTAGTAAAATAAGGGTTGCTTGACCACACAGCATTGTGTTGCTGTGATGACTGATCTGATAGCCTAGATCGCTAGGAGGTGTCAACCAGGTAAGTAGCATATACACTGTGGAAATGTTGGACAGAACATATTCAAGAAATTTTATCATGATATTCATAACAGAATACATTTAAAATTTATGGGTTATTTATTGCTGGAATTTTTTATTCAGTAGTTTTGGACCTTTGTTGACTAATGCTAGTTGAAACCTTGAAAAATGAAAATTGGGCCAGTTAACAAAATGTTATAGACTACTGGCCTTTTGAAGCTTATTCTAAAAAGAGACAAATAATAAATATATGAATAAATTATGTAATGCACTGAGGAGCTAGTGGTACGCAAAAGTGTATAAACAGATTAGGAGTATTTCAGGAAGGGACACGGCAGGACATGGAGTGACACTTTGGCTTTGAATTAGTGACATAACAATCTCATATTTAGATTTCTTTCCCTTCCCTTATAACTCAGGAGAATTAGAAGCTGGGTCTGCCTAGGGGATTAGTAACAGAAAAAGGAAGCGAATACATACATATTTTTCAAGATTGAGGTCAAATTCAGATATTTTACCAATAGTGTTCTTTTTTGTTCTACATTTTCTTTTTGCTCAGAACAGAAAATAATAAAGTATACTGCAGGAAAATGGGCAGCAAAATATCAGTGTTCCAAAACAAAGATAATATATTGGAAATAAATCATACTTATGAAGGGTTATGGTAGTATTTGAACCATATTCTTCACAGATTTTTATGATTATTTTTGTAACACTGGTTTGCTTAGGGAATTCTAAGTTTCATCTTCTTTCAAAAGACCAGTTATAAACAATGTCTCTTTGGAAAAACTGCTCATATCTTGACAGCTTGTTAAAATAATAGTTAGCTTCTGGCTTTCAATTTCAGATGTACAGACTGTATCATAAATTGCCCTACTAAACCTGGTAGATGATAGAAGATTGTTGCTCATAGGAACTGGAAGGTTCAGAATTAGTCTCTAAACCTGCATCTTGATTAATATATAAATGTTACTAGGAACAGATAATTCTGAACTAGTCCATGTATCATAAGTAATATAGTATCTCCTAGACACATATTCCTCTCCAGACCTATAGCTCTTTAATGGCTACAGCTATTCTAAATCTGTATGAAAAGACACTATTAGTTTATATTCTCTATGATCTGCATATCTTTTCTTATATTCTGTTTATTTGCCTTTTAAACATACAACATAATGGCTTGTTGCTTATAATGCTACTGCTATATCCAAGAAAAATTTAGAATTTTTTAATTGACTAAGGTCTATTTGAACTTTTTAAAATATGACATTTTAGTCAGTGATTATGCTCCATAGCTTTGCGGTCTTTATAAAATTAGTGTGTTTGAAAGGATTTCTTATTTTATTACTAAATCAGTTTGCCTTGTCTCCTTTCTTTAGTTCTCTTATTATTTCCTTTCCTTAAATTAATCTTATTTCCCCAATCTGAGCTTTAAAATACACTTGAAAACACTCTTCTTAGAGAACATGCTTGAACTTGAATTCCCTATTGCTACTTTCACTATTCTTAATCACACCACTTGTGCCTGTGTATTATTCACCATGACCTTGTATTGCTTACTATCTTTCAGGCCAAAGCGGTTAACTGTTTGTACATACGTACTTATGTATATATGCATGTATCTGACTGTCTATATTTTCTGCAGTCTTTGGAAAGAGGAATACATTTTTAAGAAGGAAGAGAGGGGATAACAAATTTTCCTTGGGAAGCACCCACTCATTTCGTCTTAGAGTACCTGTACAAGGGCCAGATATAGAAAGTCCAGTTTTGATACTTTAAGGTACTAGAACAATATCCTTTATATTATATGGCTATCCTATTTGAAAGGTAGTCCTTCACATAGATCATTTTCAGAAGAAAGATTTTATATGAAAGTTCATCCTTAAATGTATCTATATGCCTAACTACTTTTCAGAAAAATCTTCATATAATTACCAGAGTATATGTGGCTAATTTGAAGACCACTGCACAGCCTATAGTTTCTGTTCTTGATTGTTGTTTTTACTATCTTGCTTAAAATAATTTTATAAATATTAAATTATGATTTAGATATATTTAGATCCTGAGAGGTAGTTACCAGTATTCTTCTTCCTTTTTAGATAAGTATACTATGAACAGAGATTAAACAGCTTCTTCAAAATTGTGAGTGG
>PVKA01042785.1:0-17174 GCA_004027165.1 Ctenomys sociabilis | reverse complement strand
AATAATTATTGAATCTTTGATATAATTCAGCTACATAAATACCTGTAAATATAATATCATGTATGCACCTTGTACAATACCAAAACATTATGAAAACAGTTTGCAATGTATTATTTCATCGACTCTGTATGGTTATGGTGTTTTGAAACTGTCTGATTGACATTTGTATTTCAATAAAATAAAAATAAATGGAAAAAAATAAAAAAATAAAAAAAATAAAAAAAAAAATAAAAACCACATATCTAGCTCATGAATCCCTAGTAAATCAAATTACCTTCAAGTAACATATCAGCAATCTTGAAAATGAAGTTTGAAGTCCTCTAGGTTATTTTTCACACACATTATATTAAAGGATTGAATTGTAATTTTCAGAATCATATTCTTTTTTATTCCCAAGTCACACTAGTGTTTAAATTCCATTTCATTTTCAGCCATTGAGCACTTTTCTAAAATTTTGCTAACATTTCACTGCTTTGTGTCAGCGAGTGACCAATACTCTTAAGTGCAATGAAGAAATCTTAAGCAGATGGAACACACATTCTGCACAGTTCAAAAATGTATAATGAAATTACACCAATGAAATTATTGCAAAGGAAATAATACATGCAGAGCTGTACCAAAAAATCATGTCTCTTCTCCCATTTGCACCTTATAAGTACTTGTTATATAAGAAAGGCAGCAATTCATTCCCTTTTCTCACAGCATGCAAATGGAGAGCCAGAATAAACATCCCAAAGTCTCACAGCAAAACATGACCTGCACAAAGCATGAAAGGCTCACCCAACAAACCCTCAGGTGCTCACAAGCACAAGCTAAGAAACAAAGGAAAAATAAATGCACCCCTATGCATATGTTTACCTACGTAAGCATGAGCTAAAATGAAGGTATTAGTCAAGAACTAGTCAAGAATGATGTGGGGAGGCTTCCTGAAGGAGAAAGGTAAATGCTCCTCCTGGGTAACAGAGAATTAATCAGTAGAAAATGAACAAAAAGACCAAGTGACAAAGAACTGACACACATGGATAAATCTAAGTAACTACAGGCAGATAAATCCATAAGATAATAATTGAAAGGGACAGTTAAAAGCAATGTGGAACTAACAAACAAAATGATGATAACCAAAAAGTAGAAAGCAAAGAGGCTCTTACTTATTTAGGAAAAAGATAAAGACACGTATAAGCTCTCAAAATGTAAGTCAAATACTGATGCTGAGAATGATGAACAGATAAGCTTCCTAACCAGTAGAAGGAATATTGCAGGTTAAAGTAAAACTCAAGTAATGCAGACAATGGCAGAGGTTCCAGTCCATAATCTGCTGGCTTCAAGGCAGGATGAGGAGAAACAATTCATGGAGAAACACTTCCCAAGCTATTAATGGCAGGCAGAAGATAGCAAAGCAACAAGGGAGGACCACAGCTCTTTCTATCCCTTGTATCTTATCAAGCTACTTAGAGCCAGTGGCACTCATACCCTTAATCCCAGTACCTTGATTCTAGAAATGAACCATGAGTCAATTTCAGTGTGACATACTCTACATCCAGGCACCCCTGAAATGTCTCACCTATGAAAGCATGAGACATCTGGACATCTAGACACAGCCATAACATTCTACCCCTGGCCCACCAAAGACTCATGTACATCTCTTTATGCAAAAGTGATTTGGTCCATTTCTAAGGGTGCCAAAGTCCTAACAGTTTCAGCATTGCTGTGAAGTCTAAGTCTCCTCTGAGATTTAAGACAAATCCCTAGCTGCAAGCCCTGTGCACATAAAAAGAAAGTTACATACTTCCAATGTATGATGGCACAAGATAAGCATTGCCATTTGAAAAGGTACAAATAAGGGCAAGAGAGATAGCTCCAAGAACTAAGCATCTGCTTAGGCAAGTACAGGGACCAAGGTTAGATCACCAGCACCACATGCCATGCCAGTCCCACCCCTGGACATGTTGAGCCAGCCACCAAGATGGAAGTGGTGGTGCACATCTGTAATCTCAGCTCTGGGGAGGCTGAAAACAGGAGGGTCACTATGTGTCTGAGCTGTGCAATGAGACCCCATACCAAATACAGAAATAGAGAAGTGGGGAGGAGAGGAGAGGGGATGGGACAGGACAGGAGAAGGGCAGGGCAAAGGGCAGGGTGAAGGGTAGGGCGAAGGGCAGAACAAAGGGCAGGGCTGGGTGGGGCATAAAAGGAGTACATATTCAGGCACAGAAAGGAACAAGACCAACGCAAGTCTAAAACCCAGCAGCTTTTAAGTCCTATAGTTCTATGTCCATCACCCAAGGCAATCTGTGACAAGATGTGGACTCCAAAGGTCTTGGGTGACTCCTCCCACACAGCACTGCAGAGGGTTGTAGTTTCCATATTATAGCTCCACAGTTTCTCTCCTGGGCTGATTCTGCTCTCCTTGCAGCTTTCCTCAGAAGGTCAACATTCCTGTCTTCTCCAACCTCAGGGGTCTCCACGGCACCTTGGCTTCTCACTCACAGCTTCACACCATGTCCTCTCAGGAGTACACTGCCTAGCCTCCCACACCTTCTTCTGAAATCTGGGTAGAAGCCTTTCTGACCTTTAACTCTGGGATTGTGTATAAACCTAAAACAGCATTATATGGATGGTGCCAGACTCTGCCTAGCTGAAACCAAATCTTTCCTGGCTGTGGAGATCAAGGGCCTGTAAACCAAATCCTGAGGAACAATTTCCCTAGGCCTCTGCCTCTCTGAAACCTGGTGCTCTGGCACTCTTCTTAAAACATCTTTCACTTTTCAGGCTGCAAAGGATGGGGTCCTTCTGGTTCTTGTGACATCCTTAAGCCATCTTTTCCATTCTCTTGTTCCTTCTCAGAACCAAGTTCTCCTTCGTTCTACCCTTTCCATGCACAGCTTTACAAGAGCTTTCTTTCTAGCCAAACTTAAAATGGTTTAAATTATTCTTCTGTGTTGTGGGCTCTTGATTTTCAACATAAATCTGGCTAAAATCCCCCCCCCAAGCAGTAACCAAGCCACTTCCCTCAAATTACATTACGTTGAAATTTCTTCTGCAAGATTAATCAGTCTAACACCCTTAATCTTAGTCTCAGGCAAAATGTCTGGACAAGAGCAAAATGTAGACAAACTATCTGCTAAAGAATAACACGTATTGATTGGAATCCGGCAGCTAATGCAGTCCTTCTTCCCAGAAGACACCTCCTGAGCATGGGCTCTAACAGTGGGATTTCTATCTGCATCCTTGTCTCCTGAGCTCTGACCAGAACCTTCCACGAAGTACGGCCTAAAGCATTCTGGTTCCACCTTTCCATCCAGCATCACTGAACCTTTCCTAACTCATAGTCTTCCTACAAGCCAGTTCCAAAGAGTCTGGGGCTACCTGGTGAGGCAATGTTGCAGCCATGACCCCACTTCTCTAGTACCAAATTTTATCCTAGATACTTTTCTCTCATTGCTGAGACAAAATAACCAGCATCGAATATTAAAGAGGAAAGGTTTATTTAGCTCTCAGTTTGTAGAGGTCTCAATCCGTAATACACTGGATCCAAGGCAGGTGACATTGCAGAAGAGAAAGATTTCATGGCAAGCAGAAAACAGTAAAGCAACAAGGGAAAACACAGCTCCTTCCATCCCTTATATCTTATCTAGGCTGCTCAGGGCAGGTAGCACTCATATCCTTAATCTCAGCACCTTAATCCTAGCAAGGCACCATAAATCAATCCCAGAGTTACACACTCGAGATCCAGCCACTTCTGAAAAACCTCCACCTATGACCTAATGAGACTTGGGGATGGGACATTGAAACTCAAGACATGACAGGAAGTCCAGAGCAAAGTAATTATGAGTATGCTAATTATAGACTTCTTGCAACATCAGTTGTGGGCTGAAAGCAGCATTAGAAAAGCAGCATTAGAAACATATGCACTGCAGCAAATCCGAAATCACAGCAACCCGTAATCACCTATTTTCTGGTGGACTGTTCTACTACAAAACATTGAAAAGAGGGAGGGAAGGGTGGAGCATTTGCTACTTTCTGGGATAGACATACTTCCACTGTGGCTAATTTTAAGGTCACCAGGTGACATAACTGAATTCTGAGTTTGAAAGAGGTGCTAATAGCTGGCGTTCCCAAGCCAAGAGTTGGAGCCTGAGTACCCCTGACTGCTTACTACAATTCAGTACAACTTTCAAGAAGAGATTTGAGTAACAAACATGTCTTAGTGACCACATTCACTAGCCTAGTATTGCAACATTACGATAACACACCAATGACAAGTACATCCCCACTCTCTTCTATCCATCCACGTTTTCAGCATTTTCCCACGTGATGCCTTTAAATATAGTTATCATGTTGTAAAGCAGATACGCTCAGCTAGTCCCTCCTACCTATCCAAAATTTTATGTCTTTTAACCAACATCTCCCCAATCATCTTTCAACGGCCCTAGTCCCTGGTAACCATTCTCTATTCTATGAGATTAACTTTTTTAGAATCCACATGAGTGGTTAGCTTTTATTGTGATCTTTATGTCTATCTTCTAAATCAGCGATCCTGTATCCCTGGGCTATGGATGAATATTGGTGTGTGCTCTGTTAGGAATCAGGGCATAGAACAGGAGGTGAGTGTCAGGGCAGCATGCGGAGCTTTATCTCTATTCTAGCTGATCTCCATCAGATCAGTGGTAGCACTAGATTCTCCTAAGAACACAAACCCTCCTGTGAACTGTACATACACGTGAGGGCTCTAGGCTCCGTGCTCCCTTGAATCATCTAGAACCCAACCCCACCACTATGGAAAATCTGTTCATATTACTCTTTTAAGTGAAATGCTGTATCACTTGTAATTTTCTGCTTTAATTCTGATTTGTAGTCTCTTTAAAATATATATATAGATATATATATTGGTTGGATCATCATTTATTAACCCCAAATGCAGCTACTTTGCTTCTCCTCTACCTAATGCATTTAACCTCAGCCACTTTCCTAATAATTGGCGTGTTCAACTAGAAACCAAGGAGAGGGCATAGATGGAACTTAATTTAACATAATCAAATGTAATTTGTACCAAGTGTTTAACAGAATGAAGTTTGAAAGTGCTGACTAAAAAACTTTTGCATCGTGTGCATAATCTTTTCATCCTGATGTTTTCAGAATATATGGTCCACAGTACTTAGAAACACAGTACTGAAAGAGACTTACTTACCTCGTCCACGTTTTCAAAGGCATTGATGATATCGTAAGGTAAACAAGACAGCAGGTCGATCACGAACCAAGTTTTCAGATAGTTCATCCTTATGAGTTTAGGGTCAGAAATGACCTCTCCACCAGGCCCCACAAAAGTTGTGTGGAAATTTAAAACTATATCAACCAGAAAAATAACATCCACCACACTGTCCAGCACCAGCCAGGCTATATTATTCTGCTTTGTTTTGAAAGAAACGTTGTAAGGAACCATAATGGCGGTGTAGAAGGTAAGAATTAAAATCACCCAGTCCCACGTAGTTTTAAAAGCACAATAGTGTAAAATGATGTGTGGTGGAGTCTTTGGCGCTTCTTGTTTATACTGAGGAAGGATGTCTGACCCCAGCTGAAGAACCTAAAAGAGAAAATAAAAACATGTGTGTTTGAGCCGCTTGTTCATCTCTGTACTTGTGGTAATAAATTGAAACTTGCTGTCAAACCACAGCTCTTCTGTCCTAACTCTTGGCTTCAAGGCCAGGCATGCTGTAGAGCTTTGACTCCACCTTGAAAATTCTCCTGCATTATAATTTGTTCGAAAGAAATCACTCCGAGACCAATTGCTTTACAAAAGTTGGTCTCTTCACTTCACCTGCCTTGCTCTACAGTGACCAAGACAGACAGCCACACCGCAGGGAGGGCCTTGGGCACACCCACTCTACAGGCCTTTCAGGTACAGGTGATTCACCTTATCTATTTCTCATCCAGGTTTAATGCTTTGGAGAAGGTGGCTTTGTTTCTGGTGGCTTTGCTGAACCCCAGCACCCCACTCTTGGTGACCTGGCTGCTGAGACAGTCAGCACACACCTTTTAGACTGGCATAGTAATGCATGCAATTGGGCTATGTGACAGCCCGCCTCATTCCTTTTCTCCCTTGCAAGACATGAAGAGTTTCTTGCCAGGTGTAAATTTCCTAGAGGAAAAAAAAAGATGGTACCTACTCAAGGTTTCTTCTCTATACCTCTTGGATGAAATGAAAACATTTCAGTCCAAGGCTAAGTGAAGTTTGATTTACGTTGTGTAAGTCTGTTCAATGAAAGTAAGAAACAGAGAAAGTAATCTCAAAGCAAAAGGAGTGGTGTCAGCACCTCCGGCTGAGTCTGACAGAGGATGCAGCTTTGTCTTCTGAAATTAAAATCTGAAAATTGTGAAAAAAAATTGAAGAAACAAACCAAAAATCATTGCTTCATTTCATCAATGAAGTTTAAGGACAGTGTGTATACTGAAGAATTTTCTAAGTGGGAATTTGTTGCTTTAGGTTTTATTCTGGTGTGATGGTAGTAGTGGTAGATTTGTGTATAAATGACATATTTTAATTTTTATCTTTTATTCATTTTTTTATCTTCTAAACTTTTATTTTTTTTTATGTTTTGTTTTGTTAAATAACATTTCCATCAAATTTTCCCCATCTTATGCAACTAATTATTCAGTGTCTCTAGAACTAATAAGAGCCCAGGAAGTAGGAGGCAGAAAGTCCAAATCACAAATGCATTAAACATTTCAATGTAGAAATAGATGTAAGTAAAAATACTCATGAGCATGTAACTCTGTAAGTTATATAGCACAAAGCAAAATAAATACACCAACATCTTTTGAAATGTGGGACAGTATCCTAAAATTTCTCTCACGAATTGAAGTTATATAATTGAGCACTAGTTATACAACATCTGTTCCTACTATTTGCAATATTATCATCACTATTATTTTCTTTAGTAGTATATTATACTTACTATTTTAATAGGAAGATTATAAGAAGTATTTTGAGGATCTGTTATGCATTTGCTTGTATTCTCAGCCCCCCCACACATACATATTTTACAATAAGTTTTTTCTTTTTCTTTGATACCAGGAATCAAACTCAGGGCCTATGCTTGCTAGGCGAGTGCTGTGCCATTGAGCTATATCCTCAGCCCCTGATAAGTTTTTAAATTACTTAGCACCAAATCATTCTTCCAAGACTGAACTTCATATTGTGATGGGGCTTTACACACAAATCATTATACATAACTTCTCTTTTACCTCTAAGGCGTTGGTCTATTAATTCCAATATTAGTGTGCGAACCACGAAAATTTCCTTCTTATTTGATGTTACTACTGTATCATTTAGATCTGCACAGACAAGCTTGAACACAAAGAAATCAAAGTTGGGAAATAAGAGAAAACTTAGGGCAAGGGGCATTACTATCAATATGGCCCACAGGACTCTATCCTCCTACTAAAAATATAAAAGATTAAGGCCAGCCATATAGTCAGCAGACTAAGGCACCTGCTTAAGCAGAGTGCAGCGGCCAAGGTTTGATGCTCAGTGTGCCTCACCAGCCCTGCCCATGGAGCATGCTGAGATGGTGATTGAGACTGGGCATGGTGGTGTGTGCCTGTGATTCCTGTGCTTGGGAGGCTGAAAACAGGAGAATCACTACAAGTCCAATCTATGTAGTGAGACCCTGCAGATCTTATACCAAATACTATATATATATATATATATATATATATATATATATATATATATATATCTCATAACTACATTGGTACAAAGACAAATACATTAATATTGTATATGTCTACCTACAAGTTCTGTTTTTCTTTTTCAGTTAATAGAAACTGAAATGTTTTGAGTGGCCTTTTAAGTGTTATGGGCCCTCCACATAGTACCTACTGTAGTAATGAATAAGCTGGTCCTGCCGAGTACCATGAGAAATGGAAAACCTCTCCTCTCACTCCCAAGTCCAGTGGTCTGGAATCTGGACACATGTTAGAATCATGAGGAGAGGTTTTAAAATGTACAGTGTAAATCCAACTGGACCCCACCCCAAAGAATGACTAGACTGGTCAGATGTGGGTTCTCCAACAATCCTGTATTTTTTAACCTCTCCAATGGATGACAACACACATATCCAGAGATCTTTGTCTTATATTTAGTCATGCCCAACCAAATTCTTTAGACAGTGACTAACACAGTAAAATGCTCCCAAAATACTAGATGAGAAGGAGGAAGAGCAACAATAGGAGAAAGAGAGAAAAAGCAGTTGTAGGAAGAAGAGATGAGGAAGAAGCAGAAAGAGATGATAATGATAACAAAGAAAGAAATACAGGAGTTTGGGTTTTGCTCTTTCTGTGTGCATTCCTCATCACTGGGCCCCATAATTGGGCTCTTTCATAAAGCAATGAGTAATAACTCTTCCCTCTCATTGCTATTTCTTTCCTAAGCCTTAGGTAAAGAAAGGATAAACTCATGCTATTTGATGTATTGTTGTACCCATACAGACATTCTTCTTCTTTGAAGATCTGAAAGCCCTCCCTGACTCTAAGGAAGTCAGACCCATGTCAAGGCAAGAGTGCGTATATTTATATCCACGCAGTACAAATGTGACCCAGCTGAACGCTGTCAGCACAATGTGAATGTGTGTGGAAAATTAATTAACTTCTTACATGGTTACTAGAATCTTTGAAATTGGGGCTGAGTTCCAAAATTAGGAGGTAGGTAAAGCTCTGATTAAATTTATATCTTGGGGAAAGTGAAAAGCCCAGAATTCCACAGCAAAAACAGATACTTGAGCAAATCACATAAATCTTCCAGTACACAATTGGAAAAATAACATTCTTGTGCTGAGTTGATACTTCTTTTGGATACGTTTTTGAAACTCTAAGCGCATATTGTGTATTTCTACATATTCCCTTGACATTGATTAAACAATAACAACAAAAATTCTGAGTTATTCAGGAGGCTGAGACAGAGGGTTTTCTTTTCTAGGTAACTCTTTCTCTTGTTATTATCCAGTAGTGTAACAAGGAAAAGGGTATGTCTAAATAAGGCATTGTTGACCACGATCCAGAAGAAATCATGACTATATATGCATTTTTTTTTTGTCTTTTTGAGACAGGGTCTCACTATGCAGTTCAGGCTGGCCTTAAGCTCACTGTGTAGCTCAGGCTGGTCTTGAACTCACAACAATCCTCCTGCCTCCGCCTCCCGAGTGCTGGGATTACAGGCATGCGCCACCACGCCCGGCTCCTATATATGCATTTAATGTTATCTTTCTCCTTGGTAATCACATCAGAATATTTTCTGAGTACCCACTATTTGTTCACCATTGTCTTTGATAGCTTAATTCAATTGTTGTCATCTTTCATACCACTTAAGACAAATAATAACTGCAGAAAACATGCAAGTCATAAGGCTTATAGATCTCTTGGAGTTCTATCTTAATTCCTTTTCTCTTTGGTCTCAATGCAGTAACACTCAGTGTAACACTGTTTGCTCAAAGTCATATCTGTGAGGTTAATAAAGAATCTATCATTGGAACCCAAATGTCCTTCTAGACAACCCTGCTAGAGTGCAGGATCCACGCACCCCAATGCCATTTAACCACACAGATTGATATTTCAAACATAATACATCTATGACTGAACTCGCTATCATTGCTCCTAACCTCATCTTTCACCTTTTGTATTTGTCAGCTTCTTAAGCAACAGCAACACCTACCCAGTTATCTAAAACAAAACAGACTAACCTATCCTCTTGCTTCATGCTCAGTTCTCATCTATCAACCAGCGTGTTGACTCTGATCCTGATGTGGCTGAAATCTGCCCAATTTTGTGCTTAGGATCATTCTAACTAAATCTGCATACTCACTCTCCTCAGAACCAGTAGGTCAAGCAAGTGGTCTTAGTCATCTTTGTGCCTCAGATCCCTCTTGCAATCTGGTGAAAGCTAAAGCCCCCTTCTTTGAATGTCTTTAAATTAATACAGTAAAAAAAAAAAAATGACATACAAAAGAAACCAGCTGGAACCAATCTCTCTTTGATCTTCCTGATGCATGGGACACCAGGCTCCACCATCTGACTGTACAGTACTCTAATCTTTCCTTCTCCACTGAATTCAACCCCACTGCAGGCACATGCTAAGCGCTCATCCTGCATCATCTCAAAACTTGGCCTGTGCCAGCCTTTTTTCTACACCTGCCATCCAGATTTGCCTTCCTCAGGGATCACCTCACTCAGATATCTGCCCTCATGGCACAGATGTGGGCCAGAGAGATGACATACATGCCACTCCATTCTGCTACAATCATTTTAACATCCTATGATCACTGTCTTCTGTGGTATGCTGCACTCCCTAGTGGCTGGGCCCACTGTTCATTCATCTCTACATACTTCGCAGAGAGCCAAGCATTGAACAAACCCTCAGCAGGATACTGCTGTGTACAGAACTGCTCCAATGAAACCTCACACTTTACAGGCATCAGCTGAGAGATCACAATTACACTTGGAAAGAACAAGTACTGGGGACTTCTCCTTTTCTACAAGGGAAAAATTAATCAACACCTACATATTTGTAATATAATAACCAGAAATATCTACATTGACTCACTTGGGACAAAAAAAATGTACCATCAACACCATATCAGGAAGCTAGCCTTGCACTTACCTCAGCTAACCGCGAGTGCTTGTGTGCTACCTCTGTTTTATTCATTGGTGTAAGCTGCTGCAAAACACTCCGGCTATTTGTCAAAGCCCGTGTCAACCGGGCAAATTTGGTCCAACCTTAAAAATACAAAAAGAAAGTCTCAGGTTTTCATATAGAATGAATAAGGTACCTAAGATTCTTGCTTACATGAAAAAAGAAATCACAGAAATCACTAAACATCAAGAACAAATGAAAAGAATCAATCTAAAGCAATTGATGTCCACATAAACACCATCATACATTTAACATGAAGCTATAAAACAGTGAGGTTGGTGTGTGTGTGTGTGTGTGTGTGTGTGTGTGTGTGTGTGGTACTGGGGATTAAACTCAGGACCTTGCATGTGTGAGGCAGGTGTTTATGCTTCTGAGCTATCTCCCCAGCTCAGATAATAAGCAATATTTATGCATGACCATTGTTTATTCACATACCTATTATATAGTCCCTATAGCCAAAACAGGTAACTATCCACAAAATTCAGGGCTTCCATTTTCATTACATAGATTGACTTCAAACCAGCCACCTATTTCAAGTCCCCAGTATTTCCCAGCATTCTTTGCACCACTGTGTGGTCTATATTAATGGCTCTCAAGGGCTGGCTAGATAGCTCAGCGGGCTAAAGTGTCTGCTTAGGCATGTGCAGGGACCAGGGTTCGACCCCCAGCATGCCGTGCTGACCCACCCCCAGAGTGTGATTAGTCAGTGAATGAGACTGGGTATGGTGACACACGCCTGTAATCCTAGCACTTGGGAGGCTGAAAACAGGAGGATCACTATGAACTCCATCTGTGTAGTGAGACCCTGTAGACCTATACTAAAATACATAAAATAAAATTAAAAATTAAAAAATGGTTCTCACCAATGGAATCTAAGCAGATATATATCACATTCTTGTGACAACTTAAGAAGTCAAGCTCCTCCTTCTACCAGTTGGATGCAAATGGCAAGGCCTTAGGGGAAGCAAAGCTACTGGATCACAGCGTGGAAGAATGCCATATGCCTGGCAGGATCACCCCAACTGAGCCGCTATGTGAACATGAAATATGCTTCAAATGAGTCAGATGACTATCATGTCTATTTTATTAGCAATAATACATTATTATTGCAATATTATTGCTATTTATTATAGCAGTCAATATTGCACTAATAAAAAATCCTATGGAGCATTTGAGTGAAGATATTTACATGTAAGAGAAAAAAAAACCCATTTCAGCAAATCTCTCATATTTCCATCTTCCAACATGGCAAAAATGTTATTTTTCTCATTAAAGAATGCAGTGATGTCTAAAAACTCCATTTAGGTTACCTAGAATCCTAATGTTTTCTGATAGAACAGTAGCTTCTGGGGGAAAGAATGTGAATTTAATGGGAAGAAAATTTCCTCTGGGTCTTCGAATTGTCAATATTAGACTCACTAACTTCAAGGAAATGTCAATGAGATGTGTGAAGAAATGAAACAAAGCCAACCTTGTTCTGGCTCTGTCTCCACTGTCCTTTCTCTGGGTAATTTAAGCTCTGATATATTAAATACTTCACCAAACTATTTGATAATTTCCACTGTATTACAGGACTTACCAAACAACTCTCCAAAACAAAGAAAATTTTTAAAAACTACTGATACAAAGGAATAACTCTGAATACCATGATGTGATTTCAAACAATGTGATAAAGGAATGATGAAGGAAATCTGAGACATACATTACCTGAACACCTGTCACATCACACAGTGAAGGTGATGTTATCCTTTATTATTATTTTTTAATGGAAATATCAATTAAGGCTTTATTTTAACAGGCCTGATGCTGTAGCACAAGAATCCCACACACAGGAAGGAGCTCTCCTAGACTAAGACCCAAGAGGTACTTCTGAAGAGCTACTTATTTACCAGCTAGTAACTCTGTCCCAGTGAGGCAAGGTATAAAAATGCTGAGACCAGGGAATCTTCTGGTAGCTTGCTGTGAAGTTGAGTATGCAAAGAAGGGCCACAGCTCCCTTCCTTCCTGATTTTAGTGAATCCAGGGTATCCTCTCCATCCTTTAAAAAGGCAACAGTATCATTTAAAGTGTCAGGACAATCATGAATCCCCTAAAGAGACAATCAGTTTCTGGATAGAAAAGCTCCATGGGTATGTCCATAGAAGCATCTCTGAGGTCAAGTCTCTGCTCTAAAAGAATAGGGTCAGGCCTGAGATAACAGTGGTGAAAGAAGTCAAAGCACGGGAAATACTGGCAATGGCTAGTCTTCACAAAGAAAGCCCAAGCAGTTGCAGCAACAGTTTCTAGACCGGAAGCAGTGGGAGAAGCAGATATTTGGTGATGCAGAAGGTCAAGTTGTGACATCACTGGAGGAAAGGAAACTCCACTAGCACCCTGCATGAGCAATTACATGACCTGTATTTTTAAACTGTGGGTAAACTTTGTATCTTCCAGACTAAAGAAGTTCCATCTTAAGCTGATGATGATGTGAAGCTTAAAATCAGTGTCTGGAGAGGAAGAGCTGAGACCCCCACCTATCACTGGCTCAGTTGTCAAGAAATTTTTAGGCCCCTGCTACGCAGAATCACCTGCACCCAATCAGCCTTGAAGCAGTTACAGAAAAGAGACCTCTGCCCTGCAGCTCCTCTTGATTGAGAAGGATGGAATCTCTTGGGCGGATGAGACAGATGAGAAGCACCTGATTCTTATTCCCCTGAGGGCTGCAGAGCGCAGAACCAGCCATGACTGAGGCTAAGCCAGCAGTTATCTGCCCCTGTCCCTTGCCTGCCCGTGCTCCCCCTTGCACTCCAACAGACTAGGGGTTTGCTTCTCTACTATCCAGCCATAGCCTCTCTAGCTATCAAGCCACCACTTTGCAATCCAATGCGAGTTTGCTACTAGTATTGGGACTAACTCTGATTTTGTTTAAACTTAGTATTGCTTCTACTAATTCAGCTCCTTCTATGTGTTAATTTCCAAGAATTGGGTTGAAAAATAAATAAGTGGTATCAATTGATGGAAGGTACTTCTTCCTTCCTCATTAATGGACCTCATAGAAGAGACTAGAATAAAAAGTACTGGGTCATGGTTCTTATACATGACCCTAATGTTTGCCCTGTGAGACGTTGCCAGAGATATAGAGTCACAAAAACTCACCAGCTCTAAAACATTCAACATCAATGTTTTTAAAAACTCATGCAGTCTCTATCACCAACCAACACTTTTCTGGAGTGGCAGACCTATGGGTCTGTGTGCCAAGTGGCTATCTCCTACTAAGGTGTTCTGTGACATCAAATACTCACGGTATCCAAACTTCCTATCATCATCATCTCTCCTGTCCCCAACCCTGCATCCTTCTAGTATTCCTGATCTTGGTAAACTGCCTCATGACATTTTTAAATGCCTAAATCAGAAACTTGAAATTGGCCCTTCAGTTCATGGAGGTCATGTTCCAGCCACTCCCGCAATAAATGAAACTCAGCCAAGTAGCGACATTATATCTATTTTAGCATTAATGCATATTTTAAGGCTTTATAAACCCTTCCCACACTCTTATGAACCTTTTTCCCACCTTTAAAAACATTTCTAATGTTCTTCACCATTTCCTAAACTCATAAACCTATATAATTTTAAAAACATATGTATACTGTACAGGACTGCAAAATTCCACAACATAGCAAAAAAAATCTTTCATAATAATTTATATTAAGATTTTTGAAAACTCCTCAAAACAGGAAATCTATAAAAGTCAAATTATGAAATAGCAAGGGACTACTGTACTTTCTTTAACTATTACCTACATACATATTACATACCAAAACACTTCGAAGCCTTATATATTACAATCTATCAATGAGTATCTCCCAAATTGAATATTCCACTGTCTTTATGGGGTCAGGCAATATATCATTTTTCACTGGAGCTAGTTAGCAGAATTCAAAGGAATACATAGCTCGCATAGTTCTGTCTAGAGCACCAATCTGGCCATGTCCTTTCCCTCTGTCAGCACTTTAACAAGGACAACACTGTGTATCTTTGGATAATGCATGTCATTCAGTTTCTGAGACCTCAATATGCACTGTATCTATAGCTTGTCATTGTCTCACATTCTTTCCCAAAACCCACACAGTAAATTAAGTGAAGAAGGGAGAGAAGGAGGAGGAAGGAGAAAGAATTAAAATGTGTTACGTCCATGTATCAACTCCCCTATAATAAATGTAATCATTATGTACTGCAACATGTACTAATACAACTTTAAGAAAAAAAATGTCTACCAGGAAGTCTTCATGTATCCCAGCATCCCTCATGTTTCCACACATTCTAATCACTCTACCTACCTGCAATGTCTTTTCATTGCCAAATTTGTTTGCCTAAAACTTACTGATGGACTCGGGTACCATAAAGCTTCTCTTTGAAAGCTTCTTTGAACTACCAATAAGAAAGAGGTATCTTCCTCCACGCATGAACTCCACAGGCATAGCACAAACACCATGGACATCACCAGGATTACCAAGTGACTTTCATTAATGTATTGTTCAACTCTTTACACTTGCACAAGCTATAAATGCATAAATACATAACTATTATCAATATTTTTACTTGTAACTTTAACATCAGGTTAAAAACTGATCAGAGAGTTTTAAGACAGATTTAATAGGACTGAGCAAAGAACATAGCATGTTTAAATGAAAAATAGAGAAAGACACAATGTTATTAATACTCTTTCAAAATATTCCCCTTCACTTCAAACGCACTGATCCCATGACTTCTTGCCACTTCACAAAGCAATTGTGGAAGTCCTCTTTAGTGAGTGTTTTTGTGAGCTATGATCACCCTACACTGAATGCCACTACAGAGGGCCACTGAATGGGAAAGAAGCTTGCAAAAGCATTGTGCTGTTTTCATCAGATCAGGCACTGTGTGATTTCTGGCTCTTCCCTGAAGTCAAAATGACCAAGGAAGGTAAATTTGACTTGATTCAAGGCATTAAAGCAGCCATAACAGACAATCAGACATTTTGTAAGTTCCAATTTATTTTATTATCACTAGGCTTTAGTTTGGTTTTCTATGTAGGGTAAAAATGGTGAAGGTATCCTCAGTTGACAGTAATTATACTAGCCATAACTATTAAACACCTAGGGGCTGGGGAGATGGCTCAGTGGACTAAGTGCTTCCTTGGCAAGCACAAGGACCTGAGTTCAATCCCCGGTTCCACAAAAAAAAAAAAAAAAAAAAAAAAAAAAAAAAAAAAAAAAAAAAAAAAAAAAAAAAAAAAAAAAAACTATTAAACACCTGAAAATAATTTGCATTCCCAACTGACTGTTAAAATTATATAGACTATTCCTAGAAACTATCAAGTCAATAGTTTACTTAATGAAGGTTCATATTCCTTAGACAAGTCATACTGAATTCTCTTTTTACATATGAGTTGGTTAAAAGAGAAAATCATTTATAACCAGCTTGTAACAATGAAATCTTCGAAGCAACCCCATGTCCATCATCAACCAGTGAATAGATAAAAAGGATGTGGGTGATTTTATGTAATGTATATTACTTAGCCATAAAAAAGACATCAATAGCTAGATAGATGAACCTTGAGACCATAATTTTAAGTGAAATAAATTCAACACATGTAAATATCACATTATCTTTCTGGTGTGAGAAGCTGAAAATGTAAATAAGAATACAACTGTACAACAAATATTGGGAATTGGGAAGCAACTGTTTAAAAGGAAGTGGGAAACACAGTTGAGAAGGAAAAAGGAAGGTAGGTAAAGAAAAAATGAGACAAGAAGAATAAAATGAGGGGAGCAGAAGTGGGAGTGAAAAGAAGGAATGAGATTGAGAAAAAAAGAGGACTCAAAGTATATATTTACAAGGGCCGGCAAGATACTTCAGTGAACTAAGCACCTGTTTAGGCCAGCACAGGGACCATGGTTTGACGTCTAGTACCACACCCTGTGCTGGCCCCACCTCCAGGCACCTGAGCCAGCCACCAAGACCAGGCATGGTGGCACACACCTGTCATCACAGGAGGCTAAAAACGGGAAAACCACTTGGAGTCTGAGATGTGTAGTGACACCCTATAGCAAATACATAAGATAGATAGACAGATACACAGATAGATAGGTAAATAGATAGATAGACAGACAGATAGATGATAGATAGGTGATAGACAGACAGATAGATAGATAGATAGATAGATAGATAGATAGATGATAGATAGATAGATAGATAGATAGATAGATAGATAGATAGATATTCCCTATAATGGATGTGGTCTTATGTATGTATACCTAACTTGTACCAATAAGCTCAAAAAAAAATAAAATAAAACATAAAAGAGAAAACCATTTTCATTCCCTTTGTACAATAAATTTACCTAAAAATATTTTTGAAAGTATAAAAAGAGATATCAAAAGAATAAATTCAATGACACAGGAAGAACATAAACCTTTTTAAATGTCAATAACAATAAAATGGCATAGATTCTTTTATTTCACAGTGCCGA
>PVKA01042784.1:0-17178 GCA_004027165.1 Ctenomys sociabilis | reverse complement strand
TGTCCCTCCGGTGTGGCAGGCTAGGAGTTCTCACTCCAGGCCGACCTGCACTGGGTCTGGGGCTGTGGGGTGGGACCAGTAATCACCTGGAAGTGTTTCTCTGGCACAGTGTGCCTGGAGCTGTCACTGGGCCACGTGAGGTGACGGGCAGCTTAATCCCTGGGAAATGTATCTCAGGCACGACGGGCCTGAGGTTCTATACTCACTGACCTTTGATGCCCAGAGAATCGGGGAAATTCCCACTAAGTCAGTGGGCTTTAGGTCAGGGGTTCCGGGGAGGTGTTGGTGAGTGGGACCTGAGGTTTCAGGCCAGTCACTGGCTTGGAGGGGTTGGGGACAGGGATCCGCGTAGCGCGTGTGGGAAGAAGCCAAACTGAATCAGACGGCCAGTATGGTAGCATATGCCTGTAATCTCACTGATTGGGAGGCTGTGAGCAGGAGGATTCTTGTGAGTTCTGAGGTCAGCCTTGGCTCTATAGTTAGTTCAAAGCCCACTTGAAGTACAATAGCAATATCTTGTCTCAAAAAGGTAGAAAACTCAATCAATAGCACAACATTGAAGGGAAAACGTTATAAAAATTCACACAGTGGCAATGAACCATACAAAACAATAATAAACACATTTCTACAATACTAGATGGCAATCGTATTTCTGCAGAAAGAGGGAGGTGAATGATATCCAGGAGGGGGATACAAGCTGTTTTGAATCTATATGTAACATTTCATTTTTACAAAAGGATTTAAACTTCCCTGGCAAGCAAAAGGGCCTGAGTTCAATCCCCAGTTCGGTCTAAAAAAAAAAAAAATGTTTAAAGCAAATATTACAGAAAGACAAAACAGTAGGACAGTGTTGTACAAGAATATTTAATATTTATATTGTTTACATGTTTGAAAGATCAGGAATGTTTTCTTTTTAAATGTATTTTGTATAGGGTCTCACTACACAGCTCAAACTCATTCATAGTGATACCTCTGCTTTTAGCCTCCCCAAACTAAGACCATACAAGTGCACCATGTGTGCCTAGACTTGGTCACAGGTTCAGCGTGCCCAAGGCCAGGCCTCATGCAGCATGTGGTTCTGGAGATGGAACCCCAGTCCCTGCGCTTGCCTAAGTGGGTGCTTAGTCTTCTGAACTATCTCTCTGGCTCTTGAAATGTTTTCTACTAAAACATATTGTACATTAGTATAGGAAGTATATTGTTTAACACACTTCTTATCTTCGTTTTCCAACCTCTTTCACAGCATTAAATGTGGTTGTATGACAAGTAGTCTGTGATCAGAACAATAACGAAAGGTGGCTTTCTAGACATCAGGAAAGATAGGATCAAGATCGAGAAGGTTCACAAAGAGGAACTTAAATAGAGCCCTGCATTGGGACAGTGGAGAATCAGCTTCTTCCACACGTCTGTATATATGTGGCTTCATGACATCTAAAAGACAAGAGGAAGAAATAAGGGAAAGCTTCTGAGTTAGTTAATAAGGACTTTGGGTAATGCTTCTCAAGGACTTTTTGAACTAGTAGTAAAAGTTTCTGGGCACATCAAATGTTTGATTTGCCAATCAATATGGTAGAAAGTAAGACAGTTCTAGATCTTTACTCATTCCCTTTTCAAACGTTAGCACAAAATGTCCCATTGTACAAGATTTGCTTATAAAATCTCTAGAAATTAATTACATTTCTACTTACCTAGCAGCCAGAATGAATTCAATTCATACTGGAAATTTTTACACTCCTCTGTGGTTGCTAGGTTGCTGAAGGACAATTTTTAATCAGAATGAATTTGACCTGCCATATCTAAATCAAATAATGACTGAAGGCCTAGCTAAGGTTAAAAAAATCACACCTCTAGAAATCATGCCCTTGATTTTGTTGCCAAATTATACAGATCATATTAAAAAGAATAAGAAAAAGAGGTAGACTGAGACACAGAAACAGAAAGAAACATTTACGTGCTAACAGACAAGTTTACACTAACCACTAATCAAGTTTCGTTCAGACTACAGGGCATAAACAATCACATATAAACATGAAATAAATCTCTATAATTTTTAAGTTCGTAATGGCAGATTTTACTAAACATACTTCACAGTTATATGTTTATTTGATTAGATCAACCACTAATGTTGTGAAATCATGAAAGTTAGGAATATACTGAGATTCTGGGCACTTATTGTGTAGTGGTAAAAACTAGCTTAATTGCAGTCTTATCATACCTTTAAATTATAGTTTAATTACGGAAAAAATGAGATTCCAAGAAAATCCTGAGGAGAGAAAAATTTAAGTTTCTAAAAGGAGACAAGTCACAGAAATACTGCATGGTGCTAAAGCATGAAAAACAACAAATGTAACCACTGATTAAAAGCACTACCTACATAAATTTCAATTTTGCTAAATATCATTAACCTTGAAATTAACTGGAAATTCAAATATTATGTTTGTTTTGATTCATTAAGTACTCTACTTAAGAACACTGACATGTCAAAACCAAGTTTAGTTATTCATTTACTACTGTGCTGCCTGTAATCTAAAATATAAAAAGAATCTGGAGTCATTGAATGAGATATTTAGTAAAGCTCATTGACTGTAAACTGTCAAGCCAAAGTCCCCCAGAAATGCCAAGGAAGAGAGATCATGGCAGTGAAAACAATTGTGAGTAGAAGAATGGTTCATTTACCAGAATTCAATTCATACTGGAAACTGTCACACTCTTCTGTGGTTGCATCCAGAAAATATTCATTAAGCATGTGTTAGAGGCTAGAAATACACAGGATTACCAATTTCTCCCTTTCCCTCACCTATGATATAGAATATTTTGCCACATATTCTGTCTCTTCTGCTTTTCCTTCTTCCAGTCTTCCATAACATGAGCAACATTAAATTGTAATAGATAGGGGCCAAGGAGATGGCTCAGTGGAATAAGCGCTTCCCTGGAAAGCACAAGGGCCTGAGTTCAATCCCTGTTTCCACCAAAAATAAAATAAAATAATAAGTTCTATCAAATATTTTGTTCCCACCAAAGAGAAAGTTTCTCTCTCTCTTTCTCTCTCTCTCTCTCTCTCTCTCTCTCTCTGCAATCCTCTCATCTTCTCTCCTTTCAAGTTTTCTTTAGTTTACAGCCTAATCATATGCTCATATCTATGAAAATTAACATTTACTATAGCATTATTTGAAAATGAAAGTGACTGATAACCATATAAATATCTAGTTATCTATTAATAGGGAATAATTGAACACATTTTCATCCAATAATGGAATTCTGTGAAACTGTTTAAAAGAACCAAGAAACATTCTATGTACTGAGGTGATATAATCTTTAAGATACAGTAAGTAAAGAAACCAAAATACAAAATGTGCTTTTGAATGTTATGTAAAAGAAGCAAACTTTTCACCAGTCTCTGGGTTCATGGTTAAAGTATTTATAACAAAAGAGAAATTAACAAGAGAAAGAATGGAAACTTATTTAATGTTAACTTTACATAAAATGAAGCCTTTGTAGGGAAATAAAGGCCCAAAGAAACAAGTAAAATCTTGTGTTTCACACCTAGGTTGATGAAGCTTGGATATACATGGTAAAATACAATAGGAGGACACAATCAAATGTCCTGGCTCTGATTCTTCCGTGTCTGTATCTTCAGAGATGAGGATGTATGTTCCTTTCCTCAAAGTAGGAGAGCTTCTCTTGAATGAGGACGTTATGACTAGCTTGGAGGGGAGAAGGGTGAGAAAAGATAATAAAGGTGAATTCCTAGGTTTTAGAGCTTTCTTTGACTGAGGGAAAGATAGAAAGTAACTTTCCTACTTCTAGTGGTTCCTCAAATGGTAAGGGAATATATTTTTGAGTAGCATGTTATAATCCTCATCAGTTACAATTCTATTCAAATGTAACATGAAATATTTATCTCATATGTTCATGTACATATACATATATACACACTGTATGTATATATGTGAATGTACAAACACATAAAACCACATAGTTGTTATGCATAAACCCAAAATAACTGATTCCCTAGAACAAAGAAAGCTAGACAATTAGAAGATAACAAAGGAGAAATATCTTAAACTGTTGTCCTTTTTTAAAACTCATACCAGATGAACACCTATTCATAAATTACATCAATGTAATACTATAAAATATATACTGTTAAAACATATCTCACATCAGATCTATCACTGTAGTAGTCTCTTAACTATCGATGCTTCTATTTTTTCTATATTTGGATAAAATTTATGCATCATAAAACTAGCCACTTTAAAGTGTATAGTTGAGTAGCTTTTAGTATGTGCACAATGATCTACAATCATCACCTCAAAAAGAGCCATGATATCCATAAAGTACTCACTCTCAGTGATTCCTATTCCCAGCTCTTGGCAGCTACAGTTTGCTTTGTTCCTCTCTTTGGATCAAACTGTTCTAGACATTTCATATATATGTGGAATTGTACAATATGTGACCTCTTATTTTCTCTCTCTGTCCATCCTTCACCCTATTCCAGAGTTGAGTTCTCCTTTGTGGCCATGGTATACCATAATTTCCTTTCATATTTTATTCTGACTAGTCACTTGTCTACATAATTTCATAGTTTGTATCCAAGCGGCAATCTCTGTGTCTGTTACCCCACATTTTATCACTATATATGGTATTGAATGAATTCTTGTAAAATGTCTTCCAATAATAATACTCCCTCACTTGTGTGACTGGTTAATTGAAGAATCTAGCCTGGCAGAGTGAACACAGGAAGTGATATATTGTCATCACATTATTTTCAGATCTTATTTGTTGAGTCAATCTCCTCTTCCCCCCTGAGCTTTTACAAAAGGCAGAAAACAACCCATCCAAGGCAAGAGAGAAATATATGCTAGGGATTTTAATTCAGGACAGAAACAAAGGCACAACCTATGTGACTATAAAGGGCAGACCTGAGACAGCCTGAGAGGCAGGCCTGGTAAGCAAACCAGCCAACCTGAAGCAGGAAGATGAGATTTTAGAAAAGACAACAAGCAAGAAAAATCTGCAAGTGAGAGATGTCCTAATTGATCATTATATCTAAAACCATGGTTGGGCCGGCAGGGGAAAAATTAATGAATGGGACATACGAAGTGAAACGGAATAGGGAATAGTAAATATAATCCAGGAAGATATCATTTGCACAGCTGCAAATTTGTTTACAATGACATAATAATACACAAATGGACTACTGCTTTCACTAAAAGCAAATTATAATTTATATTGCAAAGACAGAGAGGAGAGTAGCAGTTGGGTATGTCAGGGCAAGGAGGGAAGGCAAGGTAGTTAGGAAGATGCTTAAATCTTTCCTTCCACAGACCAAAAGCAATTCAGGATGCTTAAGTTTGAGAAATAAGGCTAAAACAGGAACTTGAAAAAAGTACATAGCAGCCACTAAAAGTATTGTGTTGAAAGTGATTATCTCTAGAAAGTAAAAATCAAGGTGAAGAATGTGATAGGGCTAAGATATGTTTTTCTAACAAGTATTACAGTGCTATTTAAATCATTACTGTTTGACTAGCTACCTTACTTTCAGAAAAATAAAAATGGGTTTCTGAAACATCCAGCCCAATCAAAATCAAAATTCCCATTCAGTTTGAAGCTACTCCACTCCCTGGACTCAAGCCTGAATCTATTTTAGAAACATATAATGCTGTGTGTCTACTCTCATGATAGTTATGTGGATGAGCCCAGAATCTAAAATAAACTGTGCTCTCCTCTCATTATCACAATCAGCCCAATCTCTCCTTTACTCTTGTTTTAACTCCATATGCATATTTTTCTATCTGAAATAAATATTCTCTCTGACTATGGACTATGTAAACCTGGGCTGGATGAACTCGTTCCTCCACCTATTGCCCCATTCGTTTGTATGTTTTAATCAATTTTATTGATTAAGAAATACCAATGGGGTGTTGGGGAAATAGCTCAGTAGAATAAGCAGTTGCCTGGAAAGCACAAGGGCCTGCTTTCAATCCATGGATCTGAAAAAAAGGAAAAGAAAAAGAAATAGCAATGAGACAGTTTCAAACGAGATTAGTAGGACACTTACAATAATTAATGCACTGCATATTATTGTCTTCATAGTAGTTATTCATAGTACAAGATGCAGACATGATATCTTGTCTAAACACTACTACGACAAATTTCATTGAACTAAGAGAAAATAGCTGTATATCTATCCTATTTTGTATATACAGATAAATATTTTTTCACTATAAAGTGATCTTTCATTTATATCACTCTTTTTTGATTTGGAATGCCAATCAAATATTGTAGGGATGTAATAATCAAATATAGTCCAGTACACCATAATAGTAGTGCCAGTACGTAGGACTGGCAATGTCAGAAGTTATTCACTTGAACCTTTTACAGCTCAGGATATTATGGCTTTACTTTTTCTACCTTTTTTATACTTCTCTGCAGGATGGTTAAGACCAAGATAAAGCAAGACCTATATAATAAAAAAATGTAAATTTTGTATCTGATAACATCAGTTAAATTCGCTCAAGATTTACCTTAAAACCCTATATATTGCAGTTTGTAGATCTTTTGTCATTGTCAGCCATCTGGATGAGTCACAGCCATTGCTTGATCAATTTTCTTTCTGTGAAAGCCTGAGAGAATGTGTTCACTCTAGGTGACTCTTGTTAGATATACTCTAAGTCATCAATCAGTTTCCTCTGTGGCGCCATAATCTTCTTGATCAGAAAATTTGGGACACCACTGAATTACATGATGTTACAGTACAGGTTCACTTATGTCCTGAGTCCTCACTGACCATGAAGAGCTAGGACCAAAATGGTGGCTATCCTTGTAGTGCTTCTTTTTCTCTAATTTTTTGATCTGCCAACAAGGTGTTAACCCTCCATATGAGAAGCTTACTAATATTATTACCCTACAACATAGGCATTTGAGCAAAACATCACTATCTGTCTGAATATCAAACACCTTACTCATAACACATAACAGGTATTTTCCAACAATCATTGATATCTAAACTTTACCCCATATGTTTGAATTATAAATGAGTAGCTTCCTCCAGAAAAACTACTTTCCTGATCTCTAAGTTTAGTTACTGTCCCAGTTGTGCTAGGTCATGCTTCCCCTCAAACAACATTGATCACTATGTAATAAGAGCTTAATTGACTCTCTTCTCATTAGACTCAGATTTTGATGAAGGCAAAACTTCTCATTAACAATGTACTGAATTAGTAAACTAGGGTTACATTCCCTTTCTTTACAAAATTGCACACTTAATTCTTTTAGAAGCCAGCATTTCTTTTCTGTTATTAGTTTTACTGAGAAATAAATAGCACGTGTGCCCACTGGACCTCTCCGGATATAGGCCAGGCCTGTGGTATGAGTGACACCTTCTGCCACGCTCTTGGGACCCCTCCACATATCTGGAGCCTGCCCAAGCCTGACTTGTGAGTGAGAACTTCCACCAGAAAAACCTAAGATATGCATGGAAATTAAACAACACCCTACTCAGCAACCAGTGCAGGTCAGATGAAATTAAACAAGAAATTTAACAATGTCTCAAATTCAACCTGAAGTCTCCCTCGTGGCTCACCACTAAAGGCTCTGTGATCCCAAACAATACCATGGATGAGACCAAGTCTTTCACACAGGCCTTTTTAGCTCCAGAGTATGGCAAAAAGTTTCATAGACATAGAAGTCTCAGTGAGGCAGAGCACAGAAGCTGAGGTTCAATCCCCCATGTGCCATGCCAGCCTTGCCCCAGGGGCGTGCTGAGAAGGCAATTGAGACCAAGCATGGTGGCACACATCTGTAATCCCAGCACTTGGTAGGCTGAAAAGGAGAACCATCATAAGTCCAATCTATGAAATATTTGTTCTAATAGTGTTGTGGACAGGATATCATGTCTGCATCTTGTAAACTGAATAACCATATGACAACAATATGCAATGTATTAATTGCCGAAACTGTCCTGCTAATCAGTTTTGAAACTGTCTCATTGCTATTTGTTTCTAAATAAAATTATTTTTTATAAAAATAGAAACAAATAGCTTTGAGACAGTTTCAAAACACGTTAGTAGGAGAGTTACAATAATTAATACATTGCATATCCTTGTAGTAGTTATTCATAGTACAGGTTGCAGACATGATATTCTGTCCAAACACTATTAGTACAAATACTTTTTCCCATTGAGTTAAGAGAAAGTAGCTGTACATCTACCCTAACTATTTTGTACATATTTAACTACAAAATGGTTCCTCATTTATATCCCCATTTTTTGAGAGATTGATATTTCATTGCCATTTAAATATTGTAGGTGCTAGAATTCAGCAAAATACTCCAATATAGTCCAGTAATCCAAAATAGTAGTGGGTTATCCATAGGACTGGCAATGACAGAAGTTGTTGTCTTGAACCTTTCACATTTCAGCATATTATGGCTTTACTTTTTCTTCCTTTTTTATACCTTTTTGTTGGATGGTTAAAACCAAGTTAAAGCAAGACCTATATAACAAGAAATGTAACTGCTTATCTGACAAGGTCAGTCATATCCCCTCAGGATTTACCCTGTAACCATGTATAGCACCTTGTAGATCTTTGTCAATGTCAGCCATGTGGATGAGTCACGGCCTTTGCTTGACCAATTTGCTCTCTGTGAAAACCTGAGAGAATATTTTCCCTCTAGCTACTCTCCTTAGGCTCATTATACATTGTCCATCACATTTCTTTGTGACACCATAATCTCTTGATCAGAAAATTTGGGAGATCACTGAGTTATAGGATGTTACAGTACAGGTTCCCTTATGTCCTGAATCCTCACTGACCTTGAATGGCTAGGGTATCATTACATTCTCTTTATAGATAAAATTCTTGAGAAATGCATTTGATTTCAAAAGTTTGTTTAGTAAATACAGCACAAGAATTTGGGGAATTTGGTTAGGACTTCCCCAGTACAGTTCTATATGTACTGATGCCCTCCATTAATTATTAATATCACACTTTTCACCCTATATCACAGTCAGCATGACAAATTGTTATTCACCCTATGTGATGAGTCAACATTTTAAGGGTGAGGCTCACCTGTTTCTCTGAAAAGTAACTAAGTCAAGGTAATCCTTCCTCAGGTTACCTGCATAATCTTTCCCCTTCTCTGAGATGTATGGGCAATTATACATCCCCCACTCCATATCCCACCCCCCATAATCCAGATTTTCATTAAGTGAGCTAATCCAGGTGGAATGCAAACGTCATCCCTTTAGGGCATTTCCCTATGACTATTATTGGATATATTGTTTCTTTAAATGTAACCCTTCAAACTGGCTTACTTTCCAAGAGAAGAAGGCATAAGTAACGAACAGTCACCCCCAAGTTCCACCTGCAGAAAACTTATTAGTTACACAACTTTGATAACACAACGACCATGGAACAATGTCCATGTCTGCTAAAATATTCTTTAATATTTTATTAAAGAATGGCTGACCTGTGGACAGGAATGTGATAGGAGCTTTCAAATTCATCACATAGGGAAAAGATATTTAGTGTGAAAGTTCACATGCTGAATAACAACATTCAATCGTTGGCTACCAAAATTCAAGAACTGAGAAAAGAGGAATAAGAAATTCCAATCAACTTCTTTAGCACTGCACCTCAAACTAGACACTAAAAATTCTTAAATATTGCCAAAAATTACTAAGTTTCTGAGTCATAGAATTCAGCTCCCAGCTTAGTTATTCTTGTTTAGGGAGTTTTTAAACTTACATGTATTATTATAATCCTCCCATGAGGAATAAAATGACATTTTGGTATAAAAATATTAAATTTCTCAGTTAGGAAAAAGAGCATAGAACAGCAACATTCTACACCAGAGGATTGGGCCTGACACTGGCCATTACCACCATCCCCACCCCTGCCCCACACCTATGCCTGACATTCCTCCACTCCATTACTCCAAGCTTCCTAATGGATTAAAGATATAAACATTAAAACTGACACAATCTCCTGGAAGAGAAAGTAGGAGGAACTCTTGAAAACATAGGGGTAGGCAAAGAGTTCATGAATAAAAATCAAATCAGATGCGTAACATTTCAACAAATTAACAACTGGGACCACTTATTGAGAAGTTTTTGCACATCAAAAGAAATTGGCAACAAAGTGAAGAGACAATGCATGAATTTGGAAAAAAATCTTGACTAATTAGCACTCAGACAAAGGTCTGCTCTCTAGAATTTATAAAGAACTAAAAAAACCTTAGCACCCCAAAATTGAAAGACCCAATCCAGTAATGGGCATCCAAGATGAACACACACTTCTCAGTGGGGTAAATTAAACCGAATAAATATATGAAAAAGTGTTCCACATCACTAGCCATCTGCGAAATGCTTATTACAACAACAATGAAATATCATCTCACCCCAAAAAGAATGGCTATCATTAGCAAATCAACTAACAACAAATGCTGAAAATGTTATGGGGAAAATGCAACCCATCTCCACAGCTGGTGGGAATGCAGACTGGTGCATTTACCATTATGGAAATCAGTGTGGAGACTCCTTAACTAGCTAGGACTGGAAATCCCATTCAAGCCAGCTATCCCCCTACTGGGGTTTTTCCCAGAGTAACTGAAAACTTCATATCATAGTGGTATGTGTGTACCTATGTTTATAGCAGCACAATTTGTGATAGCCAAATCTTAGAAATAACCAAGATGCCTGTTACCTGAGGAATGGATGAAAGATATGTGGTATTTTTATAGAATGGAATATTACTCAGCTATAAAGCATGATACACTTGAAGCATTCATATTTAAGTGGATGCCACTTGAAGATATAGTCATAAGTGAAACTAACCAGACCCACATTTGTAAATATCGTAGTGTAAGAACTCAAAAGCTGAAATACAAAAAGAAACATATAACATGACTAAAAGAAGGGCAAGAACTTGAGGAATTAGACAATGAGGAGATGGCAAGGAGAGGAGCTGGGAAGCATGAGAGGAGCAAAGCCATACATTTATATGCACAAGATGGGTAAGGTAATGATCCTGAGAAACACCAGTAAGTTTTTGAAGATGGCAGTTAATGGGTGGGATTCTCACCCTGACTTTTTGTGCTGATGCTCGTGAACTGAGCAACTGCACTGAAGATAGCAATGTGTAACAGAAGGATCAGCTTGGAATTCATTCTGGTCTTCTAAATAGGTACTGCTTGTCATGACATGCTAGTTTTTGTCATATTATCTCTCAAGTCAATATTTGTTTGAAAAAATGGGGGAGGAATAATCGATGAAAACAAGACAAGGAAACAAAGTGTCCCGGGACTGTCGTGCTACAATGGTGTATATGGTTGTATTCCTATGCTTCTGTGTAGAAATATGTAATTGTTTATTCATATTTTTAAAATATTTTTTACTTTTTTAACTTTTTTTTCTCCAGATTCTGTAAGGATTTAAAATTTTACATACCAATGCTTGGTAGAAAATACCTGTTCCATGTTATGCCTAAGATGCTGGATGTTCAGAGAGATAGTGAGGTTGAACCCAACTGCATAAGTTGTAGATTGATAATAGGCTTCTCTTCTGGAGGGTTAAGAACCTAACTTGTCAGATCAAAAATCTGAGAAAAGGAGGGACTGCAAGCATGGCCAGTATTTTGGCCCTAGCTTTTCAAGGTCAGTGAAGACTCAGGACATAACTGAACCTATACTATAACACCATGGGACTCAGTTGTGTCCCAAATTTTCTGATCAAGATGATTATGGGGCCACAGGGGAATGTGATCGATGATGTAATATGTATCTAGACAGAGTCACATGGAGAGAAAACTTTTGTGTTTTCCCAGAGAACATATTGGTCAAGTAATGGCCCTGACTCATCCACATGGCTGACACTGACAAAGGATCTACCAAGTGAGGTACAGGGTTTTGGGATAAGTCCTGAGGGAAATTGGCTGACCTTGTTAGATACAAAAGTTACATTTCTTGTTATATAAGTCTTGCTTTATCTTAGTCTTAAGATCCAGCACAAAAGCATAAAACCAGGGTATGAAAAATGAAGCCACGTTACTATGCTGAGCTTTGGAAAGCTCAAGCGAACAACTTCTGATATGTCAGTCCCACTGCTCTTATGGACTACCCAACTATATTGCATTATTTTGCTGAATTCATGCATCTACAATATTTGAATGACAATGGAATACACATCTCTAGCAGAGCTATACAAAAAAGGGGATACAAATTAAGGACCATTTTGTATCTGTATACACAGGATGTTTGGGGTAGATATAAAGCTACTTTCTCTTAATTCAATGAGAAGAAAGATTTTTACTAATAGTATTTGGACAGGATGTCACATCTGCATCTTGTACTATGAATAATCACTAAAAAGACAACAATATGCAATGTGTTAATTATTGAAACAGTTCTATTGATTGTTTTTGAAGCTGTCTCATTGCCATTGGTTTCTCAATAAAATTATTTTAAAAAATAAATCTGTATTCAAGTTATCTAACAATTACATCAACAGCCTTGCATTTATGGCCTATCCCAGAGAAAAAGTAAGCGTGAGTGAAGAAAATTATCAGCCTTAGGAAAACTAAGGCATTTTATGTACTAATAGAATATATGGAACACTCTCCATCTTTGCCATTTCAGCAGAAAACTGTTAGTTCCTCGTCTTACTTAAAAGCTTTTATATTTTAGTAGTGCAGTAACAGGTAATTGTCAGATATGGAAAATTAGACATTAGAAAAGATTGTGGTTTTTGTCTAAATATATCTTAAAATCACTTGAAATATCAGAGACAAAAAAAGCAGGAGCAGAGTCTGGTGGTTGTGCATGTGAACTTCACAGCTGACCTGGCTGGACTCAGATCTCAGCTTTGCCTTCTAGTAATTACATGACCTCAAGCAAATCACTTAATGTGTCAGTGTCTGAAATTTTTCCACTGCAGAATAGACAATAGTAGTCTCTATCTGCTTTATCTTTTTTTAATTAATTTTATTTAGAAAGAGCAATGAGACAGTTTCAAAAGTGATTAATAGGAAAGTATCAATAGTTAATACACTATATATTGTTATATTCTTAGTGGCTATTCATAGTACAAGATGCAGACATGATATCCTATTCAAATACTTCTCTCTTTCTTCTTTCTTTCTTTCATCTGTTCTACAGGGTCTCACTACACATATCAGACTTCTAGTGATTCTCCTATTGTTAATCTCCCACGTGGTGAGATTTCAAGCAGTGCCCCCACGCCCAGTCTCAGTCACTGTCTCAGCACGTCCTGGGGGTGAGGCCAGCACTGAACTTCTGGGATTGAACCCTGACCTCTGCGCTCTGCCTAAACAGGCACTTTAGTTCCCTGAACTATTTTGGCTGGCCCTCTACCTGCTTTAATTCTTTCAATTAATAAATCAGTAAGTGGAAACCCTGTAAGAAGTACAAAAAGGATTGTTACTATAATCCAGTAAATAGATAAAAACTTAATTTATGAATAAATGAACACACACTTTAATTATTTTGTGCCAAGACTGTTCTTGATGATTCCTGACACATTAGTTTATTCCTGTTTATAATACTTCTGCAGAGTACTTGTTACATTTCTGACATACTTAAGATGGAAAAGGAAGAAAACACGGATGCCACATTCCACGGGGAGCACTTAATGATTTCCTAGGGCTAACATAGGTGTCTCTCCAAGAGTTTCTGTGGTAGCCTCTGATAATCCTCTCTTCTCAGCACTCTACTTGTCTTTTGCTATCTGTCTTCCACAAAATATTGTTAAATTCTGTGAAGGCAGAATCTGTGTTTATGTTTTGTTTGCTCATATATCATGAATTCTTAGAATTGTGTCTGTCGTGGACAGTGGGTTAAAAAATATAATGTTACTCAATATCCTACACCATTCTCTAAAATAGAATTTGTAGATTAAGTTCTGAAAACTCCACTTTTAATCCAACTGCCATACAGTTGTAGCCAATCACTATAAGTGAGTCAGTGGCATAAGAGAGGGATAATAGTGTGGGAAGACCTTGCATTCTTCAATGGGGAGAAAGAGGACAGATTCTAGTCCTGTATGTCTTATTTCTGTTTTTGTAGCAGATATGAGTTGTGGGAACACACCATGACCACAAAGTAATATGTACAGTGTGGAATTCCAAATTGTGTTTCCTCACACTATTGTTAAGTTCTAATCTCTCAGAATGTGGATGTATCTGAAAATTATCTGAATGGGAGAACTTTTGCCCAAAGTATGTCAGTATGCTGTAATAGAATATACCCAATGTACTTTAACAAGAGTATGTAGAACCAGAGGAGCGTAGGGAGAAGATCATATAAGGACAGAGGAAGAAGGCCATCTACAAGCCAAGAAGCAAGTTCTCAGAAGAAACCAATACCCCCAAGGTCCTAAACTGGGACTTTTAGGCTCTAGAATTGTAAGGAACTAAATTTCTGTTATTTAAGCCACCCAGACTGTGGTGTTACACCAGCCTTAGCAATCTAGTAAATATGTGGCTACAAGTCCAGAGGTGAGGACGGTAACACAGGGAGACACCAAGCACCTACCTAGGGAGACTACCACAGACTCTTCATGAGAGGTAAATATTTCATGCTATTCTGAAGCATTTGAAATGAGAGTATTTGCATCAGGTAGTACATAAATCTTACCTTGTATTTGGCTCCCAAAAGTTTGGTTTGATTCAAGATATATGGATGAGAAGTATTTTAGAAAACTACAATTATTTGTCCATATGAGGTAAACCAGCCATATTTGGGTCAGAAAATTCACCTAGCAGCTGCAAATGGTACATCAAGACAATGATTACTTTAAAACAAAATCCAATGTTTTTTGGAGCAGTGCTTTTAACAACTAACATCCTCTCTGCAAATGTAAAATAATGGCCCTTAATAAAGAACTGTCCCCCAAAAATTTCTCGTTTAAATATAAATTCTAGAATACTGGGACTTATTAAAATAGAATTAGATAAACACAAATACTAATAGTTCAAAAATAATGTAAGATTAAATGGATAAAGGAGAGTATAAAACAAAGTGCTAATGTCTTCATATTTTATATTCAACACTTAATACAATAAAAAACTAATGTATATATATATGGTCTATCTACACAAAAAATCCCTTAGTTTTTTTGTGTTCTCTTTTGTCTTAACCGAAGAGGAGCCAGAATAATTTTGAATATAACATCTCATAGTGAAGAAACACCAATTTGAATTGCAGCAATTTTTTTGTTTACTTCTATGTATATTTTGCTAAATAAAAGTGAAATTAAAAATCTTTACAAAATTACCTTCGTAGTATCACCCTTTTTCTAAATTTTAATGCTACTTTATAGTAAATCTTATTGTGTAGTATGACTGATCAGTTAAGCTATCTTTCTATGTAGGTTCAAAGAACCCTATTTGAAACAGAAGTTGCTAATGTAAATATCAATTGTTTTTAAGTTGTAGGATTTGTGTGATTTCCTTTTCTTTCTTTAGAGTGAGCAAGTATTAATTTTATCTCAACACAAAAGTGATATTTTAAAAATATAAACCATGAGTTAATAGACCAAATTGGTTTTCAATTCAATTCTATGAGTATTTTATAAGCATTTACTATGTACCAAGTCTAATGCGAGGCCCTAGGAACAGATGGGCAAACAAGATAAACACAATTTCCTCCTTTGCACTGCAGCTGTCTGGTAAAGGTTTGCACTTCATTAGGAACCATTTATATGAAATCATTAGGACCTCAAGCTCCACAAAGGATTACATTTAATGGTAACTTCACAGAAAGCTTGCTTTGGGATACATTAATTAGGAGATCATGCAAATCACTGTAGTTAAACATAACAATAGTTTGATTTCAATATCAAAATCATTCTCATCTGCAATATTTTACACAGGTTGATTTGAGAGCTTGAAAAAGTGGAGTGGAAAGCCAGATATGAATTCACGTGCCAGCTCCAGTACTCAATCAATCTTAATGGGCCATTTCATCTGAGCCTCTGTTTCTTTTACTATGAAAATTGAAGACATGAATGTATCATTAGAAGAGCATGATTAAGTGCTGAAGTACATGGAGCACTTATAACAGCATGTGAAAAACAGTAGAAACATTAGCTATTATAATTTTTAATTGAGTTACTGTCTCATTGAGGTGGAGTTTGCTGTCATTGTTGGTTCCATTGTCATCAAGGTCATCTAAAATTCATTTAAAAACTTAGCTCAACCTTTTTGAGAACTGAAACACAATATAAACACAAGTGACTAAACGCATATAATAAAGAGCTTGTGGTCCACAAACTTTAAGGTATTACTGCAAAAACAGAGTATGTGTTTGAGGCAAGGAGCTTGAAGTATCTTAATTGATTGCTACTTTTCCTCTACTTTCTATTGATAAATTTGAAGATAAAAGAGAGTAAATGTGATTTACTCAGGCAAAGAGAACAGATGTTACATGTTGTAAATTTTGTTAAAAGCCAGTGAGATAAGAGAATGTGTCTACATGGTTGTCGAACTATTTCCAATTTAATTTATGTGTTACAAGTAGAAACATTAGGAAAGCTTTGCTTCTTTCTGTCCAGTGCTGGTTAAATCAATCTGAAGGATTTCCCACTAAATTAATCACCCCAAAGACAGTGTTCCTTATAGCCTCTAATGTCATTGTGAAAAAAAGAAAACTAAGCATCATAGATTTCAGATAAAAGAAGCAAGGAACAAACCAAGCAAATAGAAGGACCACAAAATAAATGAGAAGAAAAATCATTTATAGCTTAGATAACCATGCCTTGGATTAAAAGACTCAGCTACCAGCTCTAGAGGACTCAAACCAGTTTAGTAAAGCCTCCTCATCTATACATAGCTTGGGGGGCAAATCAGTAAAACATAACACATTGATAAAGAAACTATTTAATAGAGACCATTTAAGAGTGCATAAAGTGAACTCTATAAGGGATTTCTCTCTTCCAAAAATTGCCATAGTCTACACCAGACAAAAAGCTCAGCGAATTAATGTGCCTTGTTAGGTAGATGCAGATGCTGGGGTTCGATCCCAGGCATGCTGTGCTCGCCCCACCTCTGGGATGCACTGAGACTGCAATTGAGACTGCAATTGAGACTGGGTGTGGTGGCCCTCTCCAGTAATCCCAGCTCTTGGGAGGCTGAACATAGGCGGACACTACAAGTCCAATC
>PVKA01042783.1:0-17180 GCA_004027165.1 Ctenomys sociabilis | reverse complement strand
AATTTTAGGATGAATTTTATTACAAAACAGATAAACACATCCCTAAATAATGTATCCAAGAAGAGAAATTAGAAAAATAGTTTGAAAAAAAAAATTTCTCTTGTTTTACAAGAATTACAAAACAACTCTTAAAAATAGACATAACTTCTAAAGGTTCTTAACTAGTTTTAGGCAATCAAGGGATTGCAAATCAAGTGTTCTCTTCTTTTTGAGAACTGTAACATCATTGCTGTGGGTCTTTTCTCACAAATAATTCAGCAACTTACCAAGACCCTGTTTCAAGGATTTTTACAGATGCATAGATGGGGTGATCCTAGACCTGCTGTGCAGGCTTTGCCTCCAGGGCCCACTGAGATGGCAATTGAGACTGGGCGGTAATCTTAGTGCTTGGGAGGCTGAAAACTCACTAGGAGTTTGATCTGTGTAGTGAGACCTTGTAGACCCTGTACTAAATATTTAAAAAAAAATTTTTAACTTAAGGTAGTCACACTGAGCTACATCCCCAGCACTTGTTTTTGTTTTTTTTAAACAGTTTCACCAAGTTGCTGAATTGTTCAGGTTGGCCTTGAAATTGGAAACCTCCTGCCTTTCCAGGTAGCTGGTGTTTATAGACATGAGCCTATACCACACCCAGCAAAGTAAGACTATTGATTTGACATCCTGGGGCTGGAGAAATGGCTCAGCAGAATAAGTGCTTGCCTGGCAAGCATTAGGGGCCTGAGTTCAATCCCTGGTTCTGCAAAAAGTAAATAAATAAATAAAAATAAAATATAAGCATTAAACCCAAAAATTTTCCAGCGAAGCCCTGTTTCATTTGTATTCTGTGAGTTTTGGTGTGATGTGTCATCTTCATTAATTTGAAATTACGTTTTTTTAGAGTATTTTTCTAATTTCTCTTCTTGGTTACATTAGTTATTTAGGGGTATGTTTAATATGTCTATATTTGTGAGCTTCCCAGCTTCCATTTTATTGTGGTCAGAAGACATCATATTATTTTCTTAATTCTTTAAAATTTATTGACATTTGCTTTATACTCTGCTGTGGAGAATGTTTTGTATTCACTTGAGAAGCATTGTTTTTGTTCTTCAGGTAATATTCTGTTTTAGGTGTGATAAGTTTCTAACGTTGTTCAAGTCTTTTTGACTTTTAGGTACTATTGTAAAATGGAAAGGCCCTAAGTTTCTTTCCTAGAAGTTTCACATTAGCCCTATTGAAGGGTCTGCTAATATGTAAGGGATAATTTTCTGTGTCTTAAAATCGTAGAGAAAATAGTGAGGAAAGATATGTAAGACACCTCTGATATTTAAAGGAACCCAAGTCTATGAAGTTGATTCCAAACCTCTATATTTAAACTATGTATTACAGTGAAGTGAGTCGGGCCAGGAGATAGCTCAATGGCACATGTGCCTTGCCTGGCAAGGACAAGGTCCTGAGTTCAATCCCTGGTACCAGAAAAAAGAAAAACAATAAAGTGAGTCACACACACTTTTGTTTCTGGGTACATGTAAAAGTCAGGTAAACAAAACAAAACAAAACAAAAAACCCACAATAGTTGTAGCCTATGCCTATAATCCCAGCACTGAGGCCTGAGGTTTGCTGTTAAGTTCAAGGCCAGTCTGAACTGCATAGAGACCTTCCTCAAAAAACCAACAGTTTAGGGGCCAGTCAGATAGCTCAGCAGATTAAAGTGCCCTGTTTAGGCAGACTCAGCTGGTGTGGCACATGCCTATAATCCCAGCTCTTGGGAGGCTGAGCACAGGCAGCTCACTACAGGAGTTTGATCTATGTAGTAAGACTGTAGACTCTTACTTAAAACAAACAAACAAAAACAGCACACTGCAGCAACCAATAGGGGCAGGGAAATGGCTCAGTGGAATAAGCACTTCCCTGGCAAGCTTAAGGGCCCAAGTTCAGTCTCTGGTTCTGCCAAACAACAACAACAACAAACAAAAAGATAAAACAACAACTAACAGCTTAAGTTTACCCTATTCTGTATTCTATTTGGTTAAGGTTAAGTGTGTGATAGCATTATATCTAAAAACCAACCAACCTACCTTTTGAAAAACATTTTGTTAGTGAACTGGCCTTTGTTAATGAGGGAAAGCGAGTGCTGATTCATCTACTCAACCTGATTCATCTACTCAGTGCCATGGGATACAGGAAATAAGAAAAAAAAGGAAGCTGCACCCAAGAAGAAGATGACCTGCACCCTAGAGACCCAATTTACCTGCCCCTTCTGCAACCATGGGAAGAAAGTCCCGCAGTATAAAAATGACTGTGCCCAAAACACTGGAGTCATTTCCTGAACTATGTGCTTAGAGGAATTCCAGAAGACCATCACTTCTCAGATCTGTCAGAACCTGTGGATATGTGCAGCAATTGGATAGAAACCTGTTCGGCTGCCAATCAGTAGCAAGGCCAAGGACCCACCCCCTGTGCAGCCCTGCCTGCCATGGACCTGCTCTCTGGGCACCAACACAGTCACATTCCAGGGATCCAGGGGTGACGGGTGGATCTAGGGCTGTCTTATCACCATTTTGTCTGTGGTGGGTGTGAGTGAATGTGCCTGTAGGTTTGGGGAGCAGTTGAGTTGCCAATCCTGAGGGCCCTTGTGGAGCTGGCTTGGTTCCAGAAACCTGTTGGCTGCTCCCTCTTCTGCCCCAGCCTCCCCTGGCTTTGGGCCTCAGCTTCCCTTAGAGGAATTTTCCTGGTATCCTTGCAGGACAGGAGATGGGTACAGAACTTCTCCAGCTTCAACAGCAGTCTGCCCCTGTGCCTTAGTTGAAGCCCTCATGCCCGGGCTTCCTTGGCAGAGTGAGCCAGCCCCATCCTCCCCCCCCAACTAATTTTATTTATTTTTGGTGGAACCAGGGATTGAACTTGGGCCCGTGCATTTGCCAGGGAAGTGCTTATTCCACTGAGCCATCTCCCTGGCCCCCCAAAAATATTTTGTTGCTAAAAAATGCCAGTGATCATCTGGACTTTGGAAAAATGGCAGTGCAGACTATCTCAGCAGAGGGTTGCCACTAACTTAATTTGTAAAAAGAAAAAGAAAAGTACTCTGATACTACAAAGCAAGGATCAGTAAAATGGGCTGTCAGTAAACTTATTACAGTTTAATGTTCTGTTGGGAGATACCTAATGGGAGATTACTAGTTAAGAAATTAACTAGTTATTGCCTACTTTAATCTCAGCTTTAATTTCAGAGACTGAGGCGTGAGTATCATAAGCTTGAGCACACCCTAACCAATTTAGTGAAACTGACTGAAAAACATACTAAGGTGATGGATGGGTTGTTCAGTGGTATGGTAGTTGGCTAGCATGAGCAAGGCCATAATGGATGCAGGTTAGAATTCAGCAGGGTCTAAGTGGTAGTTGAAAGCATAAAAGTAGGTTAAATAAATAACTGTGGGAAAGTTTATAGAGAAGAGAATGAAAAAAGGAATTCTGAGCAGCCACCAATGTCTCAAGGATGGACAAAGGGGAAACTTTTAACACCTACTGACGAGGAAGGAATATTATTTATTGGAATATGTGGACAGTGTTTTGTCATAGAAGCCAGAAAAGGGCAGCGTGTCTTACTGTTTTAACACTATTAACTACTATGTAGAAGGAAATAAAGAATTGAGATATGACCATTGAATTTACTAACGTTCTTGATGTGTTTGTTCAGTTGTTTCTAACATATTTGAGGGAGAGTGGTTGAACACTGGAAGGTGGGTAAAAAAGCAGAGACTAGATGTAGAGACTAGCTGTAAGAATAAAAACTAGAGAGAGGTTGAATGACTAAAAAAGATTAAATAGATGAGAAGAAAATTTTTCCTAGCTCATTTTGTTAAGAGATGAATTAATAAAAAAAAAAAAAAACATGAGCAAGGTACATGTCTGTAATCCTAACCCTCTGGAAAGCTGAGACAAGGAGAACAAAATTTTGAACTCAGCCCAGGCAATTTAATGATTTAGAAAGACCCCTTCTCAAAAGAAGAGTGTGAGGGCTGGGGAGATGGCTCAGTGGAATAAGTGCTTCCCTGGCAAGTGCAGGGACCTGAGTTCAATCCCCGGTTCCACCAAAAAAAAAAAAAAAAAAAGAGGAGTGTGATACTGGTTGATAAAGCTCAATGAGAAGGATCAGTCCCCAGTACTGCACAGGGGTATGAGGTCTTTCTTCAAAGAGTCATTCCTGGAAAAACTCTGAACTTCCTCTAATCTGAGACTGTTACTTCCTCTGTAAGTTAATAACTCTGTTGAGAATTATAATACTTATGGTGATGATGATTTTTTTTGTGGGATTTTGTTGTGTTTTTATTTCTTGCTTTTAGCTTTATTTTCAAGAAAGACTTCTTTTTTTTTTTGGTGGAACCAGGGATTGAACTCAGGCCAGAGAAGCACTTATTCCACTGAGCCATCTCCCCAGCCCCAAAGACTTTTTCTTCCCTGATGTGGCCCTACATGTTGGTTGCTTGCAGTTGGTATTGATTTTGGCACCACATACTCCCGCGTGGGTGTCTTCCAGCACGGAAAAGTGGAGATAATTGCCAATGATGAGGGAAATCAAACCACTCCAAGCTGTGTTGCTTTCACTGACACCGAACAACTGGTTGGAGATGCTGTAAAAAATCAAGTGTCTGTGAACCCCACCAAACACAGTTTTTGATGCTAAGCGACTAATTGGACATAGATTTGATGATTCTGTTGTCCAGTCTTGATATGAAGACCTTCATAGTGGTGAATAAAGCAGGCAGACCCAAGGTTCAAGTAGAATACAAAGGAGAGACAAAGAGCTTCTACCCAGAGGAGGTGTCTTTTATGGTGCTGACAAAGATGAAGGAGACTGCAGAAGCTTATCTAGGGAAAGCTGTTAGCAATGCTGTGGTCACTGCACAAGCTTACTTGAATGACTCTCAGCGTCAGGCAACCAAAGATGCTGGAACTATTGCTGGTCTTAACGTACTTAGAATTATCAATGAACCAACTGCTGCTGCTATTGCTTACAGCTTGGACAAAAAGGTTGAAGCTGAAAGAAATGTGCTGATTTTTTACGTAGGAGGTGGCACTTTTGATGCATTAATCCTCACTATTGAAGATGGAATCTTTGAAGTGAAATCTACAGCTGTAGACACCTTTTAGGTGGAGAAGATTTTAACAGTCGAATGGTCAATCATTTCACTGCTGAATTCAAACGCAAGCACAAGAAGGACATCAGTGAGAACAAAAGAACTGTCAGCTATCTTTGTACTGCATGTGAGCAAGCTAAGAGAACCTTCTCTTCCAGCATACAAGCCAGTATTGAGATTGATTCCCTCTATGAAGGAATCGACTTCTATACCTCCATTACTCATGCTTGGTTTGAAGAGCTGAATACTGACCTGTTCTGTGGTACTCTGGACCCTATGGAGAAGGCTTTTTGAGATGTTAAACTGGACAAGTCTCAGATCCATGACATTGTCCTGGTGGGTGGTTCTACCCATATCCCCAAGATCCAGAAGCTTCTGGAGGACTTCTTCAATGGAAAAGAATTGAATAAGAGCATCAACCCTGATGAGGCTGTTGCTTATGGTGCAGCTGTTCAGGTAGCCATTTTATCTGGAGACAAGTCTGAAAATGTCCAAGACTTGCTACTGTTGAATGTCACTCCTCTTTCTCTTGGTATTGAAACTGCTGGTGGCATCATGACAGTCCTCATCAAATGCAATATCACCATTCCTACCAAGCAGACCCAGACCTTCACTACCTACTCTGACAACTAGCCTAGTATACTCATTCAGTTATACAAAGGTGAGCCATGACCAAGGATAACAACCTGCTTGGCAAGTTTGAACTCACAGGTATACCTCCTGCACCCTGTGGTGTTCCTCAGATTGAAGTAACTTTTGATATTGATGCCAATGGCACCCTTAATGTTTCCGCAGTCAATAAGAGTACAGGAAAAGAGAACAAGATCACCATCACTAACGATAAGGGCCGTTTGAGCAAAGACATAGAGCATATGGTCCAAGAAGCAGAGAAGTACAAAGCTGAAGATGAGAAGCAAAGGGACAAAAAGTCCTCCAAGAACTCATTGGAGTTTTACGCTTTTAGTATGAAAGCAATTGTTGAAGATGAGAAACTTCAAGGCAAGATTAATGATGAAGATAAACAGAAGATTCTTGAAAAGTATAATGAAATCATCAACTGGCTGGATAAGAATCAGACTGCAGAGAAAGAAGAATATAAACATCAGCAGAAGGAACTGGAGAAAGTCTGCAATCCCATCACCACCAAGCTGTACCAGAGTGCAGGTGGCAGACCTGGAGGAATGCCTGGAGCTTCCCTGGTGGAGGAGTTCCTCCCTCTGGTGGTGCTTCCCCCGGGCCCACCATTGAAGAGGTTGATTAAGCCAACCTTAAATATAAATATAGTATTCTTCCACAACCAACAAATTTGAAGGACTTAAATTTGTAGCAAATTCTGTTTCAGTTAAAGTTGAGCTGCTATAGTAAAGTACTGGGCATTCTCAATACTTGAATAATAGAACATGTACACAGGGAAGCAGCATTGCACTTTAAGCACTTTTAAGTGTAAGTGAAAATGCAATGTCTTCAATAAAAATATTTAAGTTGGCAAAAAAAAAGATTCGTAAGAGAACAATGTAGGTTAGAATTTCTTAATCTAGAAATCTTAAATGTCCTAGAACTCTATTATTAGATTTTTCTTAGGTCTTTGGATTCTTAAAATTTTGTGTAAAATTTCAGAGTGAGGATCTGTTGCTTTGATTGTGAGCAAATATAATTCAAATACAGTGGAAAGTGATCAAGAGGTTATCATAGAGTTGTAAGATGCCAGAGTGAGCTTCTGAGTAGTTGGTTTCATCTTTTCCTCTTCCTCCCTCGCTCACTGCTTGCTTTCTTCTACTATGAAGCTCAGACTCATAATGATCTTCCTTCTCAGCCTCCCATGTGCTGGGATTACAGGTGTGTGCCACCACACCTGGACTCAGTTGCTGGCTCAGGGCACCCCAGGGGCAGGGCTGGCTTGGCATGCACAACCTGGGATAGGATCTTGGTCCTTGCGTTTGCCAAAGCAGGCACTGAGTCCACTGAGCAAGTACTTCTTTATGAACTATATCCCCAGCCCAGTTGATATTTTTGGTAGCATCTAAATGATAAACAGTGGCATCTAGTTCAAAGATTAGACAGAAAATAGCTCGCACTAAGATCTAGTGGTAAGGACAAATGTTAGAAGATGAAGCTGAGATAATTATAGATCATGTCATTTAGTGCTTTGTAAACCATAGTAAGAAATCTGGATTTTTGGTCTAAGTATAATTGAATGTCATTTCCAGGTTTTAAACTGGAAAATGATTTTTTTTTTTTAAAGGCAAAATAAGATAAAGCGACAAGCACTCATCATTTAAAATGTTAAGGGTTCAGTTTTAATTGAGAAATGTTATTCATTAACACTTTGAAGAATATCAGTTAGATACCTTGCTGAGAAGACAAAATGAGAATAATAGGGCTAGGTATGTAGCTCAGCTGCACAAGTGCCTGGCCTGGCAAGCACAGGGTGCTGAGTTCAATACCCAATACCAGGAAAAGAAAATTTAGAATAACCTGACCATTAGATTTGGCAGCAAATTTGCTGTAAGACCAGAATGACTAAGAGGTCAATAGCTATTAGAGAGTGCAGGTGTGTGACTGTAAATGAAACTATAAATAGTTCTTACTTTGTATTTTGTATTCAAACTTGTGGTTACAAATGTGGGTTTTGAGCTTCAATATCCAGATTAATATGTCAGTGGGATTTTTGTTGTTGTTGTTTTATTTTAGGCTATGTCTCTAAATTTGTTTTGAGATAACAGCAGTATCCCAAATGTTTGCTATGTGAGGCAACACAGTATGTGGCACCTGGCTATATTAGTAGTAAAATCTTGTGATGATATGCAATTATTTTGTACTCTTTGGAATTTGTACAGTGTTTAAAGGTTTGAAATGCTGTGGTTTTGTTTTATCTTTTTGATTAATTTTAAAAATCAAGTTTACTGAAACTCAAACCAGTAGAAAGGAAGGACTAAGACAGGAGATACATACATACACACACCCCAACATACCAACTCCCTGTGGTGTATCTATTTGTTATATATCACAAACATGTATCAATAAAATTGTCTTTTTTTTTTTTTCTTTCTTTCTTTTTTTTTATTACAGGCCTATGCCACCACACCACCCAATCTCAGTTGGGGAATCAAACCCTTTGCCTCCTGCAGCCGCTTAAATCCACTGAGCTATTTGGCTTTTAAGAAATCTTTTGTATTAACATTTTAACTATGTTATCATAGCAATACACACACTATATATAAAACAAACTACTATGGGCCATACAAGGAGCTTTAAACAGATACTTTCTTATATACCAAATTCAAGAATATCTAAAACTTAAAAATCTTACACTTTCTTTGTTAGCTCATTTTTCTCACCTTTTTTGTTGTTGTTGTTGTTGCGGAACTGGGGACTGAACTCAGGCCCTTGCTCTTTCCAGGGAAGTGCTTATTCCATGGAGCCATCTCCCTGGCCCTTTCTCACCAAATTTGATGATAGTTTTTTTTTGTTCATTTGTTTGGGTTTTTTTTGGTGGAACTGGGGATTGAACTCAGGCCCTTGCGCTGGCCAGGGAAGCACTTACCCCACTGAGCCATCTCCCCAGTCCCTGATGAGAAAGTATTTTTAAGGTAGTTTTTATTTTAGATCAAGTTTTCAAAAACCTATTTATTGATGTGTAGTATACATAAAAGTCCATGTAAGCAAAGTTATCACCACTAAAGAGACCCATGTAACATGTCCAGGTGAAGAATATAGTTAGCCCCTCTAGAAAGGTTTTTGTTATGTCTTCATCATTCTCTTGCTGATCAAATTACCAGGGCCTCATGCATGCTAGTAAAGAATTAATCTTTAAACATTTTCTCCATTTTTAAATTTTCATGTTAGAGATTAAACCCATGGCCTCAGACTCACTAAGCAAGTGTTCTACAACTGAACTGAGTTCCCAACACCCTAGAAGATTAACTTTTAAATATATACATATCCATATGTATATATGTATGGACAGTATTTTAAAAGTCAGAGATGAGATTTACAAGTCCTGGGTCTAACTTTATTGATAATTGCAAGTGTCATCTTAAGTGAGTTCCTTTCCTTCTTTTACTCCTTTCCTCCCTCCCTCTTCCTTTCCTGTCTTGTCTTTTTGAGAAAGGGTCTAGCTATTAGTTTAGACTGGCCTTGAACTCACCATGTAGCCCAGGCTAGGCTCAAACTCACAGCCATCCTCCCGACTCAGCCTCCCAAGCTGCATACCACCACACATGGCTCTTTAGGTGAGTTAGAGCTTCTTGGAGACTTCCCCATCTCTGAAATGCAGGAACAAGATTAGATGTTTTATTATGGCTGTAAAGGTGCAAAAAGATGGATTACTACAATTTAAGAGTGCTTTCAGGTTATAGATAGAAAAGGAATGCATTTAGATTACTTTTTAAAAGTTTAATTAAAACAAAGATATATACTAATTTTTGTTCTTTGTTTTTCTAGGTTAAATTTCACACTATGTGCTGACTGTATCTACAGAAGATAATTTTAAAAAAAGATAAACTTTTTTCAAAGATTTTGATTCCAGTGGAATCTTTGCTTTAGATTTTGTGTGTGTGTGTGTGTGTCTCTCTGTGTGTGTGTGTGTGTGTTAGTGAATTGTAACTCCAGAAGCAATGCCTGTACAAGCTCCACAATGGACGGATTTCCTTTCCTGCCCAATTTGCACTCAGACTTTCGACGAAACAATTCGAAAACCCATCAGTTTGGGGTGTGGCCATACTGTCTGCAAGATGTGCCTGAATAAACTCCACCGCAAGGCTTGCCCATTTGACCAGACCACTATCAATACAGACATTGAGCTCCTCCCTGTGAACTCAGCATTACTGCAACTAGTGGGTGCTCAGGTAAGATGAATGACTTACTACTTTTTACCTTGTGATATATGTTTAACTCTTGAGAAAAATATGTTGAATTAAAAAACAATGTTATTTTCTACTTAAGTAGGTATAATCCTTTCCTGTACGTATGCTTTATTTCAGTATATTAAGAGATTTATTGTAGTCTGAGAAGTATCAATTTCATCTTGTGGCTTGATTTGCATCAATCTTAACTGTAAGGATTAGTAAAGAAGATGTAAGTCATTATACTGTACTCAGTAAGAAAGATGAAGCTGTTTCAGATAGCTTTACTTAGTAAACAGTAATTGTAAGGAAAGATGAGAAAGGTGACAAAACTATCGAGTATAACATTTGTGAACAGTTAGGAGCAATATCCTGGGTATGTAAATCTGAGTTAGTCTTGACAATTCTGAAGGTAATTGAAAACTTTGTATATATTCTCTAATTAGAGGTCAATGTCTTCACAAGATTTAAAGCCAGCATAGGCAACTTTTAGAAACAGTTCTTTTAGATAGTCCTCACTGTTCATACAGTACAAGTCCAAAGTCCCATATATTTACCATAAGTCAAAGATTAATCTTTCTATAAATGGCTCTCTATAAATGGAAAGATTCTATTAATCTTTCTATAAAAGGTTAATAACACATGTGTTGGAGATAAAGAGCACTATTCTAGAATAGCTTGCTCATAAAGGAAATCTACTTTATTTACAAGCCTATTTTGATGTCACTAACAGCACTATTAAATATTTGTCAAAAAAAGAAAGTAGAGTTGATCCGTTTCATTTTTCTTCCTGTAATTAATCATTCTTATAATCATTTTTTTATTTGAAAAATTCTAGTATGTTTTGGGAAGAAAAAGAAACTTACTGGGGATAATAGTTTTAGAAATACAGTATTTTAATACCAGATAAGCAAGGCTTGCTTTTTCCTATAAAGTTATCTAAGGATGAATTAATTCCCTTCTCAAAAGATGACTGTAACTTTGTATCTTCAGTGAAACAGCTAATAATATGAAACTTGAAGATAGGACATTTTAATATATAGTAAGTCTTTATTTTAACTTTAAAGATCCTATTAAAAAGCCATTAGAGGGCTGGCCAGATAGCTCAGCACCTGTTTAGGCAGTGCGCAGCAGCTAGGGTTCGGATCCCCAGAGTGCCCTGCTGGCCCTGCCCCCAGGGTGCAGTGAGACACCATTAGAGACTGGGCATGGTGGTGGCATGTGCCTATAATCTAGTGCTTGGGAGGCAGAAAAACAGAAGAGTTGCTAGAGACCCTATGGAACCCTTTACTTAAAAAAGAAAAAAGAAAAAGGCCATTAGAACTAAGGAATAAATTCAGCAAAATTACAAATACAGCATGCCTGTAAGCCCAACACTCAAGAGGCTGAAGCAAAAGGATTGCCACAAGTTTGAGCCTGGCTTGGCTAAATAGTGAGTTCAAGGTCAGCCTGTACTACATAGGGAGACCTTGTCTTTGAATAAATTGCATTTCTATACAACGGCAATGAACACTGTGAAAGGGAAATAAGAAAGCGGTTTTACTTACAATAGCACCAAAAAGAACATATGTAGTGGAAAGGTATAATGTGTTTATTAACTGGCATGTGTAATTCTCATGGTAGTACTACCTAAAGCAGTCCACACATCCAGTGCAAGCCCTACCAAAATTCCAGTGGTGTTTTCAATTACTCTTCTCTTTCGTGGTACTAGAAATTGAATTCAGGCCTTGTATATGTGCTGCTACTCTATCTACCCCTGAACCACATTTCCAACCCTTAAGTTTGTTTATTTTTTATATATTTAGTACAGGGTCTCAGAGTACATAGATCGGATTCAGTGATGCTCTTGTTTTCAGTCTCCCAAGCACTGGGATTACAGGTGTGTGCCACCATGCCCAGTCTCAGCATCCCCCATGGGCAGGGCCAGCATAGCACACCAGAGATCAAACCCTAGCTGCTGCGCTCTGCTTAAGTAGGTGCTTTAGTCCACTGAGCTGTCTGGCTGGCCCTATAAATATATCTTACTGGAAAAGCGATTTCTATATTTTACTGTAACCACGTAATTCTTTTTCCTAAAGAAAAAGAGTTCATAAATACAATAATGTCTGAGAAAAGAATAGAGAGAAAAGAAAGGAAGGCAAACATAAAACTTTCTCCTCCAGCACCTACATAGAGCTTGGAACATGGTAATTGTTCAGTAGTCACTTGAGGCACAGTCATACAGGAAGGATAGAAAATAGCATCTGTTCATCAAAAAGAAGAAAGAAAAGTTTAGAAAAATCTTTGCAACTTTTCTGTAAGATTATTCCAAAGTAAGTTTAATGAACTACCTTCCATACTTTTTTTGGAAGGAGTAACTACATTAAAATTACTAAAGTGTAAAATATTTAGAGGATCTAAAAGTTGCTTCAACAAATATACCAGTTAACTTTTATCAGCTATTTGATACATGGTGCATGATCTTGTTGTTTCTTTAAAGTTTTTTCCTTAACTCAAATTCTCAGATTTATCTTTAGATTTATCATATTTCTGAAAATATGTTGTAACCTTCTGGCTTGACTTAATCACATTCCTTTAAGTTATATGTACTAATTGCTTATGATTACACAAAGAGTAGAATTAGTAGATAATAAAATAACATGAATATTTATTTATTTATTTATTTTGTCTCTTTTTGGACAAAAAAAGGGTCTCACTGTGCAGTTCAAGCTGGCCTCAAACTCACTTTGTAGCTCAGGCTGGTCTCGAACTCACTACAATCCTCCTGTCTCAGCTTCCCAAGTGCTGGGATTACAGGCATGCACCACCATGCCCGGCTAACACGAATATTTATGCAGTACTGTACAGTATAGGCAAAAAATGCTTTCTCAGTCAGCTGATCAGAGTTAATGCTGTCATTAGTAGGTTATATTCCTTGATACAATATGATGAAAAACCACTTTTTTTGGTCCCAGGGATTGAACTCAGGACCTTATGCTTGCCAGACAAATGCTTATCTTGCTGAGCTATCTGCCCAACCCAAAAGTACCACTTTTCTTTTGGAGTCTTTTGGGTTTTTATTGTTGTTTGTTTGTTTTTCTGTCTTTTTGAGACAGGGCTTCATTATGCAGTTCAGACTGGCCTCAAGCTCTCAGTAATCCTGCTGCTTCAGCCTCTTCAGTGCTGGTATTACAGGCATATACCACCACTTCAGAACTGGGGTCTTATTTCTTATAATCTATAATCCTAGTCTCATGAGAAGATCAGACAGATCCCGTTTAATTAACACTCTGTAGCTGACCTGACCACAAAACTGTCAAAGTGGTCAAAAACAAGGCAAGTCTGAAAAACCATCAAGGAAACCTAAAAATACATGAAGACAGTATGTAATAGGTCAGGAAAAAGAAAGGACATTAAGATATCTAAATAAGATGTGAATATTTTTTTGTTTTTTATTTTATGCATTTGGTGCAGGGTCTCACTACGCAGCTCAGCTCATAGTGATCCTCCTATTTTCAGCCTCCCCAGCACTGGGATTAAAGGTATGTGCCACCACGCCTGAACTTAGCATGTAAACTTTAGTTTACAATAGTGAATATACTAATATTGTCTCATTACTATGAAGAACCTGCTGGGCGAGGTGGCACATACCAATAATCCCAGTTACTCAGGAAGCTGAGGCAGGAAGAGATCAGCATGAGTTTGAAGCCATCCTGAGCCAAGTGAATGACCTCTGAAGACCAGTCTACACTACATAATTAGATCTTTTTTTTTAAAGAACAACCCACTTTTCATACTTACATATATCAATATAAGACAATAATGGAAGTTGGACATAGGGTAATGAGAATTTTCTATACCATCTTTGTCATTTTTCTGTAAATCTAAATTGTTCTAAAGGGCTAGTCATAGCTCAGTGGATTATAGTGCCTGCTTCTGGCCTTGCCCCCTGGGTGTGCTGAGATTGAGACTGGGCATGGTGGTGCTCACCTGTAATCCCAGCGTTTGGGAGGCTGAAAAGTAGGAGGGATCACTACACATTTGATCTGTGTAGTGAGACCCTGTAGATCCTGTACTAAATACATTTAAAATGTACTTAATACATTTAAATTTTAAAAACTTCTAAATTAAAAAAAAATTCTAAAATTGTTCTAATCAAGTGTGGTGGAATGCACCTATAAAACTAGCACCTGCTGTTACAGGGGAATTGCTGTGAGTTTGAGTACTACATGGACTGATGACATAAGACCATGTCTCAAAAAGCCAAAATATAAGGGGCAAGCCAGATAGCTCAGTGGACTAAAGTGTCTACTTAGGCAGAGCACAGCAACAGGGGTTTGATCCCCAGCATGTCATGCTGGGCCCCGCCACCAAGGTTACAAAGACAGTGATTGAGACTGGGCATCGTGATGAGCGCCTGTAACACCAGCACTTGGGAAGCTGCAAACAGGAGAATCACTACGAGTCCAGTCTATGTAGTGAGACCCTGTACTAAAAAATAAAAAACTTTGAAAAAATAAAATAGTTTTGCAAATAAGTTTTATTTTATTTTTTTTTGCAAATAAGTTTTATTAACACGTTCTTGCCAGCTTGAACCACTGGTGGTACAAACTGATCTAATCACTATTTTTGGTCTATTAATAAATAAGAAAAAAATCCAGTGGACAGTCATGGCATGTTTAAGACCCCTAAGCAGGGAGACTTATGAATTATAGCCAGTCATAAACTTATTAAATGAAATTGGCAAAAGATCTGACATTTCTCCAGAAAAGATAAAATAGCCAAAAAGCACATAAAAGATATTGAACATCCTCAGTTGTTAGGAAAATACAAATTAAAACTACATTAGGGCTGGGTATAAAGCTCAGATGTAGAGTTTGTCTAGCATATGAAGTCCTGGTTTTATCTCCAGCCCTTTACAAAGTAAACAGAATGAGGAGGGAAGAGATGGGGGGAAAGGGAGCTGCTGAGGAAAGGGTATGAAATTTCAGTTAGACAAGACAGTGAGCTGTAGTGAGCTGTTGTACAGACTTCCAGAGCTGTTTCAGAAAGTGTCAACAGCTTTAAGATAAGTGTGTTCAAAGCAAGAGAGTAGGAAGGGATGATCACTGTCGATGTGTCTTTCACTTGTAATGAATTTACATTTTTTTCACCATCTCTGTTTTTCAATCATACTTCATACTTTAAAATTGGTGAAAGATGGCGCATGCCTGTAATCCCAGCACTCAGGAGGCTGAGGCAGGAGGATTGTTGTGAGTTCGAGACCAGCCTGAGCTACAAAGTGAGCTTAAGGCCTGCCTGAACTGCATAGTGAGACCCTGTCTCAAAAAGACAAAAAAAAAAAAAAAAAAAAATTGGTGAAAGACTGAACTTTTTAAAAGAAAATCTTTATTTATTTATTTTGTACAGGGTCTTGCTATACAGCTCAGACTCGTGATTCCAGGGCATGGTGTGTGGCAACTGGAATCAAACCTGGATCCTTGTGGTTGTTGGGAAGGTGCTTAGACCACTGAATTATCTCCCTAGCCTGAAACAGTGACTTTTTTAATGCATCTGAAATGATAATTTAATTTTTTTTAATTAAAAACAAAACTAAATAGATTACACAATGTCCTGGATTTGATTCACAGAGAAAAAAAAAAAGTTCAGAAAAATCTACAATGAAAAAAAAAACTACAATGAGATCCTACTTTTGACCTAGAATTGATACAGTAATAATAATAGTAGAAAGGATTTAGTAAATACTGTAAAATGATAATCCAATTTGGGAAAAATAGTCTGATTTTCAGAAAGTTACCACTCCTATAACCAAGGGAAACAAAAATATGTAATGTAAAAACTTGTACTTGAATGTTCATTATTGATGTGATACTAGTCAAAACTAGAAAACCCAGATGTCTGCAAATAAATCCCTACATAAATAAAGTGTTTAACATGTGTACAGTGGGGTGCTGTTCAGGAGTAAAAATAAATGAAGTACTGATGAATGCTACAGGCTAGACCTTGAAAATATGGTTAATGAAAGAAGCCAGTCAGAAAAGACCATGCCTTGTAAGATTCTATTTTTTCAGTTCAAATTAGGCAAATCCATAAAACAATAAAAAATAGTCATTTTTTTCCTAGGGGGTGGAAGAAGATGGGAAGGAAATGATGAAAAGACTGATAATAAGACAAATTTTTTTTTTCCCCTGGGTGATGAAAATAGGCAGAGGCAGGAGGATCATAAGGTTGAGCCCATATTGTCACCTTAGTAAAATTTGTCTCAGGGGTCTGAGGGTATTTAATGCAATGACCCTGCTTTTAAGCCTCATGACCCCCCCCCCAACATCCTCCCCACCGCCACCATGTAAGGTTTATTGTGGTGATGGTTATCCAACTGTGAAGGTATTAAAAAATAATTGATTTACATACTTTAAGCCAACCTATCATGTATTATGTAGATTACCTCTCCTTAAGGCTGTTATAGAAAAAAAGCAAGGTAATAAGTCAGCCATGGTGACACATCCCAACTATTCAGTAGGCACAGGCAGGAGGATGACAAGTTTGAACTCTGCCTGAGCAACTTAATGAGACTTTTTCTCAAAATAAAACAGTGCTGTAGCTCAGTAGTAGTTCAATTCCCAATTGAAAGATGTATTGTTTAGAAAGACTCATCTTTTGAAAGCATAAGTGAAGTTAGTAGTTTTCCTGTTGCCAGGGTTAGCAGCACATAAACTGTACTCATTAACTCATTTGTTTAATTAATGTACATTCAGACCTTTTCTTTTGGCCTCTAGGTCCCTGAGCAGCAGCCCATTACATTGTGTAGTGGTGTTGAAGATACAAAACATTATGAGGAAGCCAAGAAATGTGTAGAAGACTTAGCATTGTACCTGAAACCACTCAGCAGTGCTAGAGGTAAACTGGGTACACTTAACCTTGCTAAGCAGACACTAATAAAGACTCTTCCATTACCACTGAAGCTGTGAGCTATATTTGAGTGCTGATGAAATTCATTTATTGTGAACCAAACCCACTTCATGCTAAGTAATATTACTACATCAAATAAAAAGTGAATTTAGAGTTAGTGTGATATATGAATTGATGACAAAAGTAAGTATAAGTACCCAGGTGTGGAGGTGCACATCTGTAATTCCAGGCTGAGGGAGCAGAAATTTAAGGCCAGCCTGGGCTATATACTGAGTTGTGTAAGACCAACCTGAGCTACAGAGTGAGACGTTGTCTTTTTTTTTTTTTTTTTTTT
>PVKA01042782.1:0-17180 GCA_004027165.1 Ctenomys sociabilis | reverse complement strand
TGTACAAGGTGCATACATGAAATTATATTTACAGGTTTTTTTATAGCTGAATTATATCAAAGATTCAATAATTATTTACCTAGTGGATGACCATAGCACTAAAAGCCGACATAATATCTTGTCCAACCACCATTAGTGCAGATCTTGCCTCTCATAGAATTATGTAGAAGCACAGCGTTATCTATCCCAACTGTACTGTCTATACACACACATCCTGATTTTTTCTTTCTACAACCCTTCCTTTGTCTACACCTGTTATTTCTTATTGAAGAGCAAGTAGAAATGAGACAGCTTTAAATCAAATTAGTAGAACAGATTCAACAATTTATATACTGCACATTGTTTTCGTATTGGCTTTTTGTTGTACAAGGTGCATACATGATACTCTACGTATAAACACTATTAGAGCAGATGCCTGTGATCAATGAATTAAGAGAATGTAGCTGTATACCTATCTTTTTTAAAAAGCTGAATTGTAGTACAGTTTTTAATACTTTTAACATTGTTATCTTCCAAGTGGTTATCGATAGTACAAGAAGCAGACAAGATATCCTGTCCAAACACTATTAGTGCATATATTAATTTCATAGAATTGCACAAAAGTACTGCATATTTATCATAACTATACTGTTTATACACACCCATCATGGTTTTTCCTTTGTATCTCCCTTTTTTTTGTCTAGACATGTCAAAGATGGGTACTCCACTGTCATTAAACCAATTTAGGTACCTGAACTCGGCAACACAATCCAACACAGTCCAGCATTCCACAATAGTAGTGAGTTATCTGAAGAAGTTGTTGACTGTAGCCATTTACAGCTCAACTTATTATTATGGTTCCCTGTTATATACCTCATTTTTATACTTTTCTTCTAGATGGTTAAGACTGATATAAAGCAAGACCTATATAACAAAAAATGTAACTTTTGTATCTGATGAGGTCTGTCAAGTCCTCTCAGGGTTTATCCTGTAACCCTGTACCTCACTCTGTAGATCCTTTGTCTGTGTCAGCCATGTGGATGAGTCATGGCCATTAATTGACCAGTTTGCTCTCTGTGAGAGCCTGAGAGAAAGTTTTCTCTCCATGTGACTTTCATTAGGCACACTATGGATAATCAATCACTTTCGTCTGTGGCTCCATAATCTCCTTGATCAGAAAATTTGGGACACAACTGAGTTCCATGATGTTACAGTACAGGTTCTCCTATGTCCTGACTCTTCACAGACCTTGAAAGGCTAAGGCCAAAATGTTGGCTGACCTTGAAGCCCTTTCATTTCTTCACATTTTGATCTGCAAACTTAGGTTGTTAACCATCCAGAAGAGAAGCTGATTAGTACCTTCAACATATGCAGTACAGTTTACCCTATCTGACTAAATTCTTTTTAGGTATAGTTTTACCTATTTGTATTTCTTCTTTTGATTTCTTATACTAGGGAGACTATATGATATCTGCACATGTGTGTCTGGTTTATTTCACTTATGAGTATATGTTCAAGTGGCATCCACTTCAATATAAATGCTTCAAACTTATCATTCTTTATAGCTGAGTAATACTCCATTATATAGAAATACCATGTCTTTTTCAACCTTTCTTCATGTGACAGACATCTTGGTTGATTCCAAGATTTTGCTATCACAAATTGTGCTGCTATAAATATAGGTACACATATATCACTATGATATGATGTTTTCAGTTCGTCTGAGAAAACTCCCAGTAGGGGGATAGCTGGCTTGAATGGGATTTCTAGTCCTATTCTTTTGAGGAGTTTCCACACTGACCTCCACAATGGTTGTACAAGTCTACATTCCCAACAGCAGTGGAGAAATGTTCCCTTTTCCCCACAACCTCTCCAACATTTGTTGTTGGTTGATTTCCTTATGATAGCCATTCTTTCTGGAGTGAGATGCTATCTCAGTGTTCTTTTTATTTGCATTTCACGAATGGCTAGCGATGTGGAGCATTTTTTCATATATTTATTTGCTTCTTTAATTTCGTCCTCTGAGAAGTGTGCATTCATCTCAGATTCCCATTTCTGAATTGGGTCCTTAACTTTGAGGGCCCTGTTATATCTTAGTTCTTTATATATTCTAGACAGTAGACCTCTGTCTGATTGCTTATTAGTTAGGATTTTTTCAGACTTTGTGGGTTGTCATTTCACTCTGTTGACAATTTCTTTTGACATGCAGAAGCTCTTTAAGAAGAGTTGATCCCAGTTGTTGATTCTTTCAAGTGCTTCCTGTGTGAGTATATGTTTGTTCATGAACTCTTTGGCTACCCCTATGTCTTCAAGAGTTCCTTCTACTTTCTCTTCCAGGAGATTGAGTATTTCTGTTTTAATGTTTAGATCTTTAATCCATTTTGACTTTAGCTTAGTGCATGGTGATAGACCTGGGTCAAGTTTTAGTTTTCAACATGTGGAGAGCCAATTTTTCCAGCAACATTTGATAAAAAGGCTATCTTTCTTCCACTAAGCGGATTTGGCCCCTTGGTTGAAGATCAGGTGGCTGAGTGTGTTCATAGAGGCCTCTTCATCTTCTAATCTATGCCATTGATCCTCAGTTCTATTTTGTGCTAATACCAAGTTGGTTTTATCACAGTGGCTTTTTAGTATAATTTCAAGACAGGAATTGTGATGCCTCTTGCCTTGTCTTTGTTGGCTAAGATTGCTTTTGCTATTCTAGGTATTTTCTAGTTCCACATAAATTTTAGGAACAATTTCTCTAGGTCTGGGAGGTATGTTGGTGGTAGTTTGAAAGGGACTGCATTGAATCTGTACAACAATTTTGGGAGATTGCCCATCTGCACAATGTTGGTTCTTCCTATCCAGGAGCAGGGAACATCTTTCCATTTTCTGAAATCTTCTCTGATCTCTTTTCTTATGGTACTGTAATTTTCCATGAAAAGACCTTTGAATTCATTGGTTAAGTGAATTCCAAGGTATTTCATTTTCCACAGTGCTATTGTAAAAGGTACTGTTTCTATAGTTTCCCTCTCAGTGTGTTATCAGTGTAGAGAAATGCTATTGACTTTTCAGTATTGACTTTGTATCCTGCTATGCTACTAAATTTGTGTATCAATTCTAGTAGCTTCTTGGTGGAGGTTTTTGGGTCTTTCAAGTAAAGCATCATGTCATCTGCAAAAAATGATAATTTAACTTATTCTTTACATATTCTTATTCTTTTATTTCTCCTTCTTTTTTAATGGATGTTGCTAATATTCCAAGACTATATTGAATAGGAGGGGTGATAGAGGACATCTTTGTCTTGTACCAGATCTAAGAGTAAAAGATTTAAGCTTTTCCCCATTTAGAATTATATTAGTCATTGGGTTGTCATAGATGGCTTTCATTAAATTGAAGTAGAGGCCTTCTATTCCAATTTTCTGTAGGGTTTTTAACATGAATGAGTGTTGGACTTAGTCAGAAGCTTTTTTTTGCATCAATTGAGATGATAATATGGTTTTTAGATTTCGGTCTATTAATATAGTGTATTACACTTAAAGATTGTTGAATATTGAACCATTCTTGCATCCCTGGGATGAATCCTACCTGGTCATGGTGTATGATCTTCTTGATGATTTGCTGTATTCTATTTGCTAGGATTTTATTGAAGTATATTTGCATCTATGTTCATGAGGGAGATTCTATAGTTCTCTTTTTTAGTTGTGTTTTTCCCTGGTTTTTAAATCGGTATAATACTTGCCTCTAGAAATGATTTTGGGATGACTACTTCTTTTCAATTTCATTGAAGAGTTTGAAGAGTGTAGGGATTATGTCTTCTATAAATTTTTTGTAGAGTGCAGCTGTGAATCCATCAGGACACGGACTTTTCTTTGTTTGCAGGCTTTTTTATTTACATTTCTTATCTTGTTTGCTGTTATTCACTTATTGAGAGTTGTTCTATCTTCTTGATTCAGTTTTGGTAATTTGTACTTTCGAGGAATCTGTCCATTTCTTCTGTGTCTTCTATCTGTGAGTGTAAAGATTCTCAAAGTAGCTATTGATAGTCTTCTTAATTTCCACTGGATCTGTGGTGATTTCACCTTTTTCATTTCTTATTGCTTGTATTTGAATTTTTTCTTTCCTCTTCTTGATGAGGGTAGCTAAGGGCTTATTGATTTTGTTTAGTCTTTCAAAGAACCAGCTTTTTGATTTGTGGATTCTTGAACTGTTTTTTTTCATCTCAATAGAATTAATTTCTGCTCTAATATTTATGATTTCTTCCCATCTTCGGACTCCGGGATAGGTTTGCTCATCCTTTTCTAGATGTCAGAGGTGCAACATTAGTGTGTTTATTTGTTTCTGTTCTGGTTTCCTATTGTGTGAGTTCATAGCTATGATTTTCCCTCTGAGAACTGCTTTCTTTGCATCCCACAAATTCCTGTAAGTTGTGGTTGAATTTTCATTGAATTGTAGATATTACTGAATTTGTTGTTGAATATCATCTGTGACACTGATTGCGGAGTGGGGTGTTGTTTAATTTCCATATATTTAGCTGGTTTTTCTGGTTTCTTTTGTGGTTTATTTCCAGTTTCATTGCGCTGTGGTTGGATAGTATGCAGGGGACAATTTCTGTCTTCTTGCATATACTTAAGCATGACCTATGGACTAGTATGTAGTCTATTTTAGAAAATGACAATGTGCAGCTGAAAAAAAATGTGTATTAAACTGTGATTGGGTGGAATACTCTGTATATGTCCACCAGGTCCATTTGTTCCAAGCTCTGGTTCCGTTCTGCCTCTTCTTTGCTAATTTGTTGTCTGGTTGACCTATCTTTTTGAGATAAGTGGGTGTTAAGGTCTCCTGTTAAGATTGAGGTCTTAGATTTTAGGTTTTTCATGTCCATTAAGATTTGTCTTACATAGTTTGAGTGCTCCTGTGTTTGGTGCATACATATTTATGAGTGTTACCCCTTCTTCTTGAATTTTTCCCTTAACCAATATATAGTGGCCTTCTTTATTTTGTTTGATCCTTCTTCCTTTGAAATTGAGACTGCCTGAGAACAGAATTGCTGCTCCTGCTTTTTTCTGAGGTGCTGGGGCATGTAGTATTGTTTTCCATCCTTTTACTTTGAGCCTATGAATGTCCTTTTGTGTTAAGTGTGTTTCTTGTATACAGCATATTGTTGGATTTTGTTTCTTAATCCACTGTGCCAGTCTATTTCTCTTAATTGGTGAATTGAGTCCATTTACAGTGATGGTTATAATTGAAATGTGTTGACTTATGATTGTCATGTTATTTAATTACTGTTGCTTACTCCTTTTTCTCCTGTGTTTAATTGTTTGGTGTATCTGGTGGGTTCCTTCCATTCTCATTCATCGAGTTCTGGTCACTGTGGTCCCTCTGTAGAACATGTTTCAGTAGCCTGTGTAGGGATGGCTTTGTCATCATGACATTTTTTAGTTGTTCCTTGTCATGGAAGTATTTCACTTCTCAATTAAATTTGAGAATTTTGCGGGTTATAATAGTCTGGGCTGGAATTTGTTTGCATAAGAGGACTTGAAGAACTCTGCTCCATGTTCTCCTTGTTTTCATGGTTTGTGTGGAGAAGTCTGAGATAATTCTGATGGGTTTTCCTTTGAATGCGATTTGCTTTTCTCAGCAGCTTTCAGTGTTGCATTCAGCTTTCTTGGGTTGGATTTCTGGGATCTTGACTATTTTATGCCTCAGTGTGTTTTTAGTTGGATTGAAGTTATTTGGTGTTCTGTATGCTTCGGTTACCTTAATGTTGGATTGTTTCCTCATATTTGGGAAGTTTTCTGCTGTTACTTCTGCTCATATTCTTTTTATATCATTTGTATTTACTCCTTCATTCTTATTGATGCCAATGAATCTCACATTTTTCATCTTGACATCATCTTGCATGTGATGGACTATTTTTTCCTGCATCCTCATTGTTTTTAAGAAATCCTTTCTTATCTTTACACTAGCTGCACCAGCGTCTTCAAGATCTGAAACTCTGTCTTTGCTTTCACTCAAACAGTATTGTAGGCTTATGATTGAGATTTTAACTTCTTGTATATCTCTGACTCTGCTTCATGTGATCATTTGTTTCCTGTATTGCTCATTCAAGGAATCTGTCATATTTTTAACCTCTATTTTTTAAATCAATGTCTTCTTTTGAGCTACCTATTAATTCTTTTACTGCAGAGTATTTTCCAAATTGGGTTTCCTCTATATATTTCTGTAATTGATTCTCTACTTCAGATGCTATGATTTCAAAGATTTCTTGTTTTATTTCAGAAATTATTTCTGCTCTGAGTTCCTCTTTACCTTTCTGCTATTGTTTCTTTGCTTGTGATACTGTTAATTCATACGTTTCAGCTGGAATAGTGTTCTCTGCTCTTGTTCTGGGTGGGCATTGCATTTACCACATACATTTCTGGATTTGATTCATTACTTCAGATGCTATGTTTTCAAATATTTCTTTTTTTATTTCAGGCGTTAATTCTGGTCTGAGTTCCTCTATACTTTTCTGCTGTTGTTTGTTTGCTTCCACCTCTGTTAATTCATTCATTTCAGCTGAGCTTGTGTCCTCTGCACTTATCATTGGTTGGCTTCAGGCCTGAGCTTGCCTTTTGCTCCTTGTCTTTGTCAGAGCATTGACCTCTGACCTTTGTTAGGTGCCAGTTTATTAAGTTTGAGATTATCCAGTTATGCCTGGCCTGGATCTAACTATTGTGTTCAGTTCCTTTTTGCTGCAGCTCTTCTGGTATAACTGTGAGCCTGTGGTTCCCCTGTGTTAGGTCCCTAGTCCAGGTAGCAATGGGGAGCACAGAAGCTTTCTCTCACACTCACCAGGCCGGATGGGGGTGGATCCAGTGCCAGGAGAGTCACCTAAGTTCTTGCTCATGTGGCAGGCTTCGGGTCAGGGGCTCCTGGGAGTTGCAGGGCCAATGTTAGCCTTTTAATAATGAGCAAATAAATGCATGATAAAAACTTGGTGTGACGTGAATCTATGTTCTGCACACAGTAACAGAATTCATGATCTACAGAGTTTCTTAAACATCTCCCAATTCATTTTAACTTCCCAAACCGTAGGGCATGAGTTACCCTGTGCTGTGCTCCAGGCAGGGAGCCACACCCCGGGCTAGGCCATTAACATTGGCAGGACCCTACCCAGAAGCCTGCATTTTAGAGCACCTGTAAATGTCCTATGTAAATTTGCACCAAAGAGCTTAGTAATTTACTTGAGAAAAGTTAGCAATACTTTTTTCACTTAATGAGTTGAGTCGTGTTCAAGATATGTGTCCAGCTGAAAGGATTCTCAGGGACCTTGGTTCTTGCATGAATAAAATTTGAGAATTGAGGAGGAGGAGGAGACCAATGTCAAGGAGCTGAGTTGGCCTTGAATCAACATTGCAGGCAGGAGTTTGTCATGGTGCTGGTGAGCACATGTCCTCACTACATTTATGGAAGCCGGCTGTGTGGCAGGATTTGGGCCGGCCTATGTAAATGATTTTGACAGAATTCTATGACTTCTTTGATTGTAATGTGATGAAGTTGTGGAGAAAGAAAGGGACAGATACTTCTATCCACTTTACCTGTGGGTGCTGCCGGATCTATCTAAACTGCCTGGCAATGTCGAAGGCCTGTGTTTACTCATTCTTCTTATTCTATTCATTCCTATTCCTTCTTCAAAACTACACACTTAAAAGTGGCTCAGGAAAAAGACTGGGCATGGTGGCATGAACCTGTAATCTCAGCACTTGGGAGGCCATAAACAGGAGAATCACTACGAGTCCATTCTGTGTAGTGAGACCCTGGAGACCCTGTACTAAATACATAAAAAATGGGTCAGATTAGTTACCAAAAACAATAAAGCAGAACACCTGCTGCAATTAATTAAAGGTATTCTGAGTTATTTGCAAATAATCCAGGAAGCAAAGGTTTCACATCTCTATAGCTCTTCAGAAATGAAACCACTGTGGAAAAACGAAAGGACTAACCTCAGTCGTACATGAAGCTAAAATTGTAGGGCAGTCTCACAAGTGGGATTAGCATACACCAGGGCACATGTCATAAATGCAGATTACTGGGCTCCATCTCAATCCTCCCAAATAACTGAATAGGAAGCAGAAATGTTTATTTAAGAAGACTTTCCAGGTGATTTGGATGCAGAGTTTGGAGATTACTGGTGTAAATACAAAGGACAACAAACAAAGGGCTGGTGTAAATTACAAAGGCTGATCTCACTGAGACAGCATATTTTTTGTTCAACAGCTGGGAAATCCCATGAAATAGCACTTAAACATAGGAGAGGAGAACAGCTTTGCTGTAGTTGTTGGGAGATGCCACCTGGTTATCGAGAGTCTGCAACTCACTGTGGCTTGATTCAGCTTCTCAACTTTATGATGGTGCAAAACCAATATGCATTTAGTAGAAGCCATCCTTTGGATCTCTTTCTGGCAAGATAATATGCACAATATGTTCTCCTGAGGCGGGGCTGTGGCAGTGACCATCGCTCAGCCACTGGATCACAAGGGGGAGCAACCATTACAGGGTACTGTGTCGTTAAGCTATGCTGTTCAGTGGGTTAGGTGTTTTAAATGCATTTTTGACCCACAGTCAATAATGGCTATAGTGAAGCATAACCACCTTGTATTTTGAGCAGCATATGTAGTTGGAAAAACATCAGTTGTGCAGTTGGACAATTCCACCCAGTGGCACCCTGCACCTGAGTAGTAGGTAAAACAAGTACGCTATGCTATTAAGGTAAATTCCACAGAGTGGAACTGTAACCACAGTAATGAGCATGCTAATGAGTGGCACTATCCCAAATAGTAGGAAAAAACTTTATCTGACACACAATTTCAGGCAAATTCTATTGGCCAGAATAAGAACATTTCTGTGGGCAATTTCATGCAATTTGTGCTGAGTACTATAACCAGCTAACGATCTGCTGTGCCCAACAATTTCACCATAGGAGGCCCTCTGACATTAAACGAAAAGGAAAAATTTCTCTCTTGCAGTTACACAAATGTTCCACGAGAGGGCAGTATAACACAAGAAAGAAAAAAGCTGACGGTGTAATTACAAGAAATGGCCACAAGATGGAAATATAATACAAGAAATAGAAAAACAGCTCTGCAATTGCAAGAAATTTCTTGGCTTGTTTTGCGGCACTGGAACTTGAACTCGGGACCTTGCGCATACCAGTCAGGCGCTTATGCCACTGAGCTAGTTCTCCAGCTCTGAAATTTCTAGAACAATGCCCTAACTGGAAAAATGGAAAAACGTTTCTTATATATAGAATTGTCTTAGAATTTAAGCAAGAAACAATAGTAATTACAAAGTGTTCATGAACTTACCAGACTAATTTACTTAGTGGGGTAAAATGTAAATAAAAATTCAATATGTATATTTTTAGTATTTTGAATATATCTTCATTAAAAGGTTTATTACTTATATCTCAATAATTTGTCTATAGTCTTCCCACCACTACTAGCATTTCCCATCTCTGGAAAAGAAACAAAATCAAATTATCCAATGTCTCCAGACTCTTCTATAGTAGTGATGTGTAATAGGATGCCAATAAAGATTTTAAATGTGAGTCAAGCTACAAGGTCTCAGTGAAGATCAATTGAGTAGAAAGAAGAAACATGAACACAATTAAAGCTAGGATATTGGAACTCTGTTGCTATGGGTCCTGCATCCTGAAATAGGTAGGGTGAAACAGAGGAAAAGGTGATTGAGACCAAAATAATAGTGTTAATTTAAATCTCTTCAACTGGAGATTACAATGCCAGCGAATTATAAGACAAGAAAATTTAACAAAGTTGTAAAAGATGGAAGAAATCCAGTAAGGAAATTAGGTTTCACTGTGTTTTTAAAGCCTCACTCAAATTATTTTGGGAACGTAATTATTTGGAACTTGGTTTTTAGTTAAATGGCTTTGATAGCTCAGAGGAGCTTTTGGGGCTCTCCAAAATTCATCACAGGAGGGCGTTTCTACTCTTCCCAAGGCTCCGATGAACCAGTAGGCCTGGGAGAAGCTATCAGGGCTCGACACACGAGGCCAGAGCTCGTTTAGGACACCTGGGAAAAAACCCAACTTGCCACTTGCCAACCGCCAGCCCTTGCTGCTCCGCTTTGGCTGTCCCCTCCCGCCTGCCCCCTCACTGCATCTGAATTGGCTGTGCTCAGTGGTCAGTCGCTATGACTTCCTAGGATTCACGGTCGTCCTGCTCCTTGGGGCTTACTCTTCTTTACTGCCTTCTGTTTGTCTTTCAGAAAGAGACATTTTATCCTGCACCACAATCCCAAAGCTAAAGGAAATCTCCCACGGTAGTGTTACAGGTGCCAGTCACTGATTAGGGATTTTAGGAAAGCATGCGGGGCTCTCGTGGCCCGTGGGTTGCATCGCTGGCACAGCTGGGACCTCCTGGGCCTGCCTGGCTGTGACTGCCATGCAAGATACCAAATGCCCTACTTCCTGGTTGACCTATTTAATGACAGTAATGGACATCTAGGGCCCTGGCTTCCATGATCTCCATCATTACTCACCGTGGCATTCCCTGGGGCTTCAGCTTCTGGCAGCCTCAAGAGCTGTGCCAAGCCTCAGGCACTCCATCTTCACCTCTTTGCCCACACCTGCTTCTGACAGGGATCTGGAATTTTCTTCCAAATCTGCACACTCCTAGCACAGCAGCCTACGTGGGCCACCACTGTCCTGCTGGCCTTCTGCGGAGGTCGAGCAGCAGGCCCTGCCTTACTTTTGTCTTCTCTCATCCACCCTGCACGCTGCAGTCAAAGATCTCGTCCAAACGTGTGCATGAGAGTTCTGCTTTGTCCTGCCTACTGCCCTCCCACGCATGCCCATACAATCTTAGTATAACCCACATTTCTGAGCTCACCTAAGGCGCTACTGAGCTCCCCACCAGCTCGCCTCTTCTGCTAGCTGTCTTGTTTTTCTTCCTTAAAATAGCCCAGCTCATTTCTGGCTCAGGACTTGGCATTCATTGTCACTACTGGTCTTCTGGTCTTCACACAAATGCCCTTTCGGTGCATATGAAGCTCGGCTCACATCTTCAGCTAAGACAGCCCCTCTCTGCTGCACAGTAAGGCTCCCACATCTCCTAGTCATCATCTATTTCATTACAGCCATGATTTGCTGGAATGAAATCATGCTATTTTACTTCCTGCTCACCAACTGGTATATTTTATAGTAGGTCCCCTTAAGCTCATGGGTTTTCAGCTAGGAATGGTTTTATTCCCAAGAAACATTTGGCCGTGTCTAGAGTCAGTTTTGGTGGTCTTGCACCCCCTTGGGGAGAGGAATTGGGCTGAGGTCCCAATATTGCTAAACATTCTGTCAGACACAGAGCAGCCAACGACAAAGGCGTCCCTGTGTTTATCATGGCTTTGATCGCCTTAATGGTTGACTTCTCTGTCTTCTTCTCTGGCCTGCGAGCTGATTTGCATGAAGTGCTGTCTGGCTGCCTGTTGGGTTCAACCCGTGGAGAAAGCCCAGGAATAAACGGGAGCCAGGGTAGGGTGTAGTGCAGTTATCTCTCCAGCCCTTCCTATGGGATCTGGAAGTGCTCGCCTGATCCTTTACAAGCAAACACCTTATTCCACCTGGGTCTCTCAGTTTGTCTGTTCCGTTTGTTTTCTGCCAGGTGCCTGTCCAATATAATTATTTAGTATATTTAAGACTCAGACATTCAGCTAGGTACCTGTTTATTTTTGAGGCTTTTAACACAGGCAATTGAGGGAGGTCATGCAAAGTCTCCTGCCTAGTTTCCTTTCTCCTTTGTGGAAGGTCATGTTTTCTCTACTCCTTTTCATCCTTGTGCCCTTAAAAAAATCTCTACCCACTGATTTGCTGAATGCAACTCCTGACTCCATAGAGTCCTTCCTCCCTGACCCCTCAGCAGGACACCTTCCTGCCCTTGGTACTGAGAGCTAGAAAATGGGAGTCATTTGAGTTTTCGGGGTGCCAGGAACGTGGGCAACAGTGACTGTTATTGGAGTTATGAAATGCTAACTATTGTTAGGTGAGTGCCTATTAATCTCCGAGGGCATTAGGTATGGAGAAAGAGGTCTGTTTGTGAGAGTATTTTCCCCCAGTCTTTCTCCTTTCTTTCTTTCTTCCATCCCAAGAACAGTACTTTTTGGTGAAACATAGCATCACAACAGATACAGAGTGTGCTGTAGGAGATAATGAAAGTGGGTTTGGCTTACTGGTATTTCACTCCAAGGAACAAGTGCCTTCCTTCTATGGCCTATAATCATAGAAGGACCATTTTTTTTTTGGCCGAACTGAGGTTTGAAGTCAGGTCCTTTCGCTTGCCAGGGAAGCGCTTATTCCACTGAGCCATTTCTTGGCCTAGCCTATCATCATAGAGCACAATGGTGTGGGCAGGATTTTCAGCCCCAGAAGATCTGGTGTTAGTTCTCTATGTGAGTGGTAACTCCAGGTCTTCAGGTTCCTAATCGCCGCCACTCTGTGGGCATGCTTAATGTTATGTGCTCTTACCCCATATTTCAGGCCAAGAAATTATTATAAATAAGCAACATTCATCGCTTATTTATAATAAGTCAAACCTGGAAAAAAAAAAAAACAGTGAACATGACACAAGCACTGTTTCTGTTAAGCTGCTTGGGGTTCACTGCAGAGACAAGCCCAAATAAATAATTACTTAAAAGTACAAGAATCCAGCAGAAGTAGCCAATTATGCCTAAGGCATTAAAAAATGGCTCACTAAAAAAATAAAACCAGCACTATTTTTCAGAGGGAAAAAAAGGCTCACTGAAGAAGTGACAGTTGTGCTGGATATTAAAGGAAAAACAGATATGCACAGGCTGGGGAGCAGGGTCCAGACCAGTCCAGCAAGACGGACAAGTATGTGAAGGCACAGGGATCACTGACAAGAGCTACGTTTCCAAGATTAATAGCTCTTGGCAGTTGCAGAGTAGGGGTCTTAAGAGGGAGCAAGGACAGAGTGGGATAGTACAAGAGCTGAGGCTAGATGAGACCACGAGGGACATTTTCATGCCGTGGTAATGAATTTGGACTTTATAGGATACAGAAATAGTGGATTTTTAAGCTGGGAATGAAAATTAGTATGGTGAAAAAGACTGAAGCAGAGTTAGACAAACAACACTGAGTGGGAAAAGTACTGGCTCATAAAGTAGGAAGAAGAGCCCCTGAGCAGTGGGGAAAGGAGGGCTAAGAGAGGGTGGCGCTTGATAATTTGCACATCAAATTCCTATAGGACATGTCAACATATGCCCAGTATGAAGGAGCATATCACCAAAACAGATGGAGATAACTTTGTTAATATAAGCCTTATTGTTTTTGTAATTCCAGAAATTTAGAGTAATATAAAGTACAAAAGAATGCAGAAAATAATGACAAATACAGATAGGAACGTTGCACATTAATGTGATATATCTTTTCATATATTTTCCTCTTCCTTATTTTCTATATCTACATTTATTCACTTCTAAATTTTGAATTAGTCCTTTTTTGGTATCAGGAATCAAACTCAGGACCTTGTGCTTGTCAGGCAGGTACTGTGCTGCTGAGCTATCTCCCTGGACCTTGAATTATCTTAAGTTACACAAATGTGAATGTATTTTTTTTTTGTTTGTTTGTTTTCAAAAATGCAGATTGAAGTTTCTTTAGAGGAGGGAAAAGTGGCAGACCAGTGAGTGCTAGCAACTGAGCTTTTTCAGGAATTTAATCTGGACTGTGGCCAATGGTATCTCAGAGAAGAATCAAAGTGAGAGTAAGTGACCTGGGAATAAGGACGGAACCGACAGAGGAAGCACAGAAATTTCTAAGTGAAACCTAACAAATGGCATCTTGTAGGCAGGCCCAAGATCCCTGCAGACTGCAGGCCCAGCAGCAGAGGCCTGCTGGCTGCCAGCCTACCGGTAAGACAAAGTCAGGCAGAATCTCTGGCTCACGGAGAACCTGAGAACCACACTAGGGCCAAGAGAATCAGCAGCATTTGAAACCAGCAGGGAAAATGCATAATCCTGCCTCCAGAGTGGCCTTCCATAGGTGACACCTCCATGAGTGGCAGTGAAGATCGTGCTGCAGCTCCAGTCTTGGAGCAAGCGCTGATGGGTTGCCCTTGTAGGAAAGGTCTAGGTTTTCAAACCTGGGTCTCTGAAAATCCAAGTGGATGGGGGAAGGATGGCCACAGAGAGAGCCGGCGGTTGGAAAGCAGGCTAAAGGGTGCCCTGCTGTGTGGTTGGGCTGTGCAAGCAGAGCTGGCTCCTGCAACTAGAGGCCAGGTTCAGCCCCCATCACACAGGACGGGAACCTCGAGTGGGAGCCCCAGTCTCAGTGTAACTGGTAGCCTGAGTTGTCCCAGGGGCCATGGTCCACCTCAGGCTTCCAATGTAACATGTGATCCATCCTGCTGTGAGCTCTGCTCCTTAGTCCGATGCTGAGGAAGAGTCATAGGTAAAATATGGAAAACATGGGGGCCAGGGAAATGGCTCAGTGGAATAAGCACTTCCCTGGCAAGCTCGAGGGCCTGAGTTCAGTGCCTGGCACCGCAAAAAATAAATAAATAAAAAATAGGCAGGTCTGTGTAGGGCTGCGGACAGGGGTCTATATTACACAGGATGGGTTTTGTTAAGGTTGTCAAGAATAAGGCCTACTTTAAGAGGTACCAAGTGAAGTTTAGAAGATGACGAGAGGGCAAAACTGATCACTATGCTAGGAAACCCTTGGTAATACAAGACAAAAATAAGTACAACACACCTAAATACAGGATGATAGTTCGTGTAACTAACAGAGATATCATTTGTCAGATTGCTTATCCCCGTATTGAAGAGGACAGCATATGCACATGAACTACTAAAATATGGTGTGAAAGTTGGCCTAACAAATTATGCTGCAGCATATTGTACTGGCCTGCTGCTGGCCCGCAGGCTTCTCAATAGGTTTGGAATGGATAAGATCTATGAAGGCCAGGTGGATGTGACTGGAGATGAATACAATGTGGATGGAATTGATGGAAAACCTGGTGCCTTCACCTGCCATTTGGATGCAGGCCTTGCCAGAACTACAACTGGCAATAAAGTTTTTGGAGCCCTAAAGGGTGCTGTGGATAGAGGCTTGTCTGTCCCTCACAGTACCAAATGATTCCCTGGTTATGATTCTGAAAGCAAAGAGTTCAATGCAGAAGTACATTGGAAGCACATCACGGGTCAGAATGCCACAGACTATATGCGTTACCTAATGGAAGCAGATGCTTACAAGAAACAGTTCTCTCAGTACATAAAGAACAGTGTAACTCCAGACATGACAGAGAAGATGTATAAGAAAGTTCATGCTGCTGTATGAGAGAATCCAGTCTATGAAAAGAAGCTGAAGAGAGAAGTTAAAAAGAAGAAGTGGAACCATCCCAAAATGTCCCTTGCCCAGAAGAAAGATCAGGTAGCTCAAAAGAAGGCAAGCTTCCTCAGAGCTCAGGAGTGGGCTGCTGAAAGTTAAACCAAATTTCTATGAAGATTTTTCAGATAAAGGCAAATAAACTTATTCATTAAGCAAAAAATAAATAAATAAATAAAGACTTTACAAGAATCCCTCCATTTTGAATTTGTACAACTGAAAAAAATATACTTTTAGTTTTCAAAGGTATGTTTGCTGAGCATAAAATTCAAAAAGAACAGATCTTTTTCTTAAATCCTTTTAATTAGTCTGTTTTCTTACACACTTGGTCTTTCTATTTGTCTTTCTAATGAGGAATAAGATGCAATTTAATTTTGTTCTTCAATAGGTAATATTTTTATGTATATGCTTTAATGATTTTTTCTTTTACAATAAGTATTGCACAATTTCCTTTTTTGTGCATCTTAGTATGATTTTATTGAAATTTCCTGTGCAAAAGCTTCATTTTTCTTGGAAATGTGGTGTTATAAGTTCAAATAAATACAGAAATTTTAAATCTTTAAATATTTGTTGTCTACCCCTTTGCAGTTTGATAATTAATTATATGAATATAATTTTCTTGATTTTGATGCAGAGCAAACAATTATGACTGATCTGTAAATTCTTTCTTTTCCATTTTCATTTTGGATAAGTTCAATTGTTATGTTCATTTAAGTTTGTAAATAATTTTTTTTGGCAGTGTCAGCTTCTGTACTGCAAGGAAAGAATCTAAGGAGTTATTGAAGTCTGACTCTAGCAAGGAAACTATGTGAGAATCATGAATCCAATGTCTCATTAAATATTTAATCTGTGTTCCCATCATATATCTTACAGGTTTTTTTATTTCAAAGGGAAAAATAAGACAAACTTTCAAAACAACATAATAAGAGGTCAACAACAATGAATACATTGCATATAGTGATCTTTAGTTACTCAGAGTACAGCATATAGTCGATGAATATTTTGAACAATATTAGCACAAATTTCTCAATGAACTAAGAGAAATTAGTAGCATAACTGTCATAATGATTGTACATGATTCCCTTCCTTTTCTCCTTTCCCCATCCCAGTTTCCCTTTCCTTTTTTTATTTTTTTTATTTTATTGAACTACAAATGTCGATCAGACAGTTTCAAGACACCTTAACCATACAGATTTGATAAATTAATACATTGCAAACTGTTTTCATAATGTTTTGGTATTGTACAAGGTACATACATGATATTATATTTACAGATATTATCTTAGCAGATATCTCTTATCAGTGAATTGAGTGTAGCTGCTTACTTATCTTATTTTTTTATACCTGAATTATATCAAAAATTCAATAATTATTTTCCTAGTGGATGACCGTAGTACTAGAAGCCGACATAATATCCTGTCCAACCACCATTAGTGCAGATCTTGCCTCTCATAGGATTATGTAGAAGCACAGCATTACCTATCCCAACTGTACTGTCTATACACACACATGATGATTTTTTCTTTCTACAACCCTTCCTTTGTCTACACCTGTCAAAAGTGGGCACTCCATTGACATTCAACTACCTTAGGTGCTTGAACTCGACACTACAATCCAACGCAATCCAGCATTCTACAACAATAGTGAGTTATTCAAAGAAATTGTCGACCATAGCCATTTACAGCTCAGCTTAATATTATGGCCCCACGATGTATACTTCATTTTTATACTTTTCTGCTGGATGGTTAAGACCTAGATAGATCAAGACTTATATACCAACACATGAACTTTATATTTCCTATGTGGTCAGTGAAGTCCTCTC
>PVKA01042781.1:0-17111 GCA_004027165.1 Ctenomys sociabilis | reverse complement strand
TTTTGAGACAGGGTCTCACTATGCAGTTTAGGCTGGCCTTCAGGTCATTTTGTAGCTCAGCCTGGTCTCAAACTCACAACAATCCTCCTGCCTCAGCCTCCCGAGTGCTGCGATTACAAGCCTGCACCACGACACCTGGCTATGAACAGCTGTTTGCACTTAGTCTGATGTTGCCAAGGTTCATCTGTGTTGTGATATGTATCAATGTTTCCTTCTTCTGTGTTTAGTTCTTTTTGGTGGAACCAGGGATTGAACTCAGGTCCTTGAGCTTAGCAGGGAAGCGCTTATTCCACTGAGCCATCTCCCCAGCCCTTTCCTTCTTCTAAATAACCTGGGAAGATGGCTCAGTGGAATAAGCATTTCCCTGACAAGTACAAGGGCCTGAGTTCAATCCTTGGTTCTGCCAAAATAAATAAGTAGCCCACCCACCACTTCTGTAATCCCATCACTTTTTTTTTTTTTTTTTTTTTGAGACAGGGTCTCACTATGCAGCTCAGGCTGGCCTTAAACTCACAACAATCCTGCCTCAGCCTCCCAAGTGCTGGAATTACAGGCATGCGCCACCATGCCCAGCTTGTAATCCCATCACTTGGGAGGCCGAGGCAGGAGGACTGATGTGAATTTGAGGCCATTTTCAACTATATAGTGAGTTAAAAAGGCGAAAGATTTATACGATCTGAAGAGAAACCAGAGTATATATATAGTGAGTTGAAGGTCAGCCTGCACCACAGGGTAAGACCCTGTCTCGGAAAAGAAGTAGCACACAAATTTATTTTTAAAAAAGGTAACATGACAGGTTTTATTAAAGGAAGGCTGTAGTCCTAGCTATAGAGAGCACTGCAAGAGTTCTGTGAGAGGAGAAAGGACTCAACCTAAGAAGGAGTGCATGCATGCATGCGCGTGCATGTGCGCGGTCTGTACAGGGGCTTGGTTTTGCACCCAGGGCTTGCCACTGATTTACATCCCAAGCCTTTTTAAATTCTGTCTTTTTTCTCAAGACAGGATTTCACTAAGTCACCTAGGGTTCAAACCTGTGATCCTCTTGCCTCAGCTTCTCAAGGTGCTGAGATTACAGCACCGGAAATGTTTTTGATTTTGGTCCTGGGGACTGAAGCTGAGGCACTGGCGCAGAGCCACATTCCTATACCCCTCTCTCCCTCCTCCCCCGCCACTTTTTAATTTTTAAATTTTGAGGCAGGTCTTGCTAAATCCTTACATTGTCCAGACTGGGCTCAAACTTGTGGTCTTCCTGCCTCAGGCTCCCAGAGCCTGAGGTTACAGATGTGCACCACTGGGCCCGGGTAAAAGTTTTACATTTCATTTCTTTTCTATTTTAGACAGGATCTGTGATGGCTAATATCTGAAATGTCTCCCGATTCTCCTATGCTCCCCAGTGGAGCTTTTGGAAGTGACGGACCACAGGTGCGTGACACAGGGTTACAAGTGTGTGATAACAGGGTTGGCCCCTATTGGAGTAGATTCCTCTGGGTGTGGCTGATCGGATTTGCTGATGGCAGAGGCTCGTCCCTGTGTGTGGGAGGCACCATCCAATAGGACTGCAGCCTGCAAGCGACAGAAGGAGGGGGAGGCACCCCGTGCTGCTTTTTCCTGCCTCCTCCCCCAGCAACGTCTGCCAGGCTGCCCTTGGACCCAGTGACTGTGGACTGCAGCCTCTACAGGCTGCAAGCTGAAGCAGCCTTTCCTGCTTGAATTTGTGGGTGTCTGATATTGTGTCCCAGCAATGGGACAGTAAATAGGACACGGTCTCACACTGTAGCCCAGGCTGGCTCATCCTCCTGCCTTAGCCTCCCCAGGGCTGGGGTTACAGACGTGTGCCACCACAACTACCCCAGTTTTTCATTTCATTTTATTTCATTCTTTAAATACAGGGTCTCACTATGCAGCTCAGACTCATAGTGATCCTCCCGGCTCAGCATCCCCAGGGCTGGAATTACAGGCATGTGTCACCATGCCTGGTTTCCGTGGTTGGGGGCATATGGTACTGGGGATCAAACCTGGGTCCTTGCACTTGCCAGGCAGGCGCTTGGACCACCAAGGTATCTCCCCAACCCAGTGCTCTTTATTTATTTATTTTTTTAAGGAATTGCTAATCCAGGGGGGCCAGGGAGACAGCTCAGTAGAATAAGTGCTTCCCTGGCAAACTCAAGAGACCTGAGTTCAATCCCTGGTTCTGCCAAAAATAAAAAATAAAGAAGATTCAGGGCCAGGGAGATGACTCAGTAGAGTAAGTGCTTGCCTGGCAAGCACATGGTCCTGAGTTCAATCCTTAGTACCATAAAAAATAAAAAAAGAAGGTCCACCTCTAGTTTCTCCTCATGAGAAACAAGCCTACACTTGTCAAAGTTTTTTATTTATTATTATTTTATTTTATTTTGTATCTCCCCCCCCCCTTTTACTCTGTTTCTTTTGAGGCTCTCAGGATTAATATTCACAAGAAGAACTCATACTGGCCTTAACCTCACAATCTTTCTGCTTCCACCTCATAGATGCTGGGATTATCGCTATACACCACTCCATCCAACCTAAAGTTTTTTTTTTTTTTTTTTTTTTTTTTTTTTTTTTTTTTTTAAGGATCTTACTGTGTATGTACCTCAGGCTGGCCTAGACTCACTGTGTAGCCCAGGGAGGAGGATTCAGTGATCCTCCTGCCTCGGCCTCCCAAATGCTGGGATTACAGGCCTGCACCACTATACTCGCCTTTTTTGTTTTTGTTTTTGTGGAACTGGACAGAACTCAGGCCCTTGCACCTGCCAGGGAAACACTTATATTTGTCTTGTTCTTAATCTTAGGGAGACACCAATTCAGTCTCACCATTCACCTCATTAATTGTGTAGTTTTCGTAGATTCCTGTCATCAGGCTGTGGGGTTTCCCTTCAACTACTAGTTTGTTGGGTGTTTCCCCACCCTCCACTCCTATTGAGCTAATTTTATAGCTTTTGTCTTTTATCTTGGTAGGATGATGGGTTACATTCATTGATTGTCACATGTGTGCCAGTGGTCCCCAGGGCCACTCTTGGGCCTGACCATAGAGCAAGTATCATTTGCTGCTATGATTTGTCACAGTGAAAGAGAACAAAGCAAACCCAGCAAAGGGAAAAGCCACCTGGGCAAAGTCCAGGCCCAGCTGCCACCGTGTCCTTTGTAGGGTGTCAGCAGGTGACACAACATGCTGCATTCTTCCAGTGGTGAAAGGACATTGCCCACTAGAGATACCTGCTAGAGGATTCAGGCTCAAGGTTTCTACCCGGCCTCTTCTGTGTGGAGGCTTCCTCTGCCTGGCACGGGCCAAAACCATGTATTTCCAGAAAGAAACAGGGTTTTAGCATAAATCCCCTGTTTATAGAACTATCTTAGGCACCAATATGATTTGTGTCTAGATGGCCCCCACAAAGTCTTGTGTGCTCCTAGATAGGGCTCTTGGTAGGTTCCTGAATCAAGAGTGGGATCATGGATTAGTCCATGATGGGTTTACAGCTGGGTGGGTGATGTTGGGGGTGAAGCCTGGGGGGAAGAGGTGGGTTGCACGGCACAGTTCATCTTCCTCCCCCTCCCATGATCCCTCTCTGCTTCCTTCTGCCCTGCCATGATTATTTCTCCTCTGCCAGGCCCCCTCTGCCATGCTGCCCCGCCTTAGAGCCAGCCAACTGGGCTGAAACCTCTACACACCATGAGCCAAAAATAAAGCTCTCTCTCTCTCTCTCTCTCTCTCTCTCTTTTTTTTTTTTTTTTTTTCAGAATAGGGGATTGAGCTCAGGCGCTTGCACTTGCCAGGGAAGCGCTTATTTTACTGAGCCATCTCCCCAGCCCCAAATCTCTCTTCCTTTAACTTGCAGGTTACAGGTGCTGTATTCTATCCAACAAGGAGAAAGTAACTAAGTCAGGCACAGTGAGCAGCTCTTCCTGGTCCTGAAGTCCATGTTCCCAGGTACCAGCCCCAGGTCAAGCTCAAAAGTAGAGGTTTGGAGGATGGACCAACCTCTTTTTTTTTTTTTTTTTTTTTGTCTTTTTGAGACAGGGTCTCACTATGCAGTTCAGGCTGGCCTTAAGCTCACTTTGTAGCTCACGCTGGTCTCGAACTCACAACAATCCTCCTGCAGGACCAACCTCTTGAGCTTGCCATGATTATGCTTTCTGCGCTGGACATTCAACCAACCTGGCATTCCTGGGCTAGATCCCACCTCATCATGGTACAGAATTTTATTTTATGTATTGTTGAATCCAGTTACCTACCGTTGTTTTGTTTTGTTTTTCTGTTTGTTTTTTGTTTTTTGATAGTACTGGGGATTCAACCCAGGGCTTTGGAACTGAGCTACATCCCCAGGTTTTTTTTGAAACAGGGTCTTGCTAAGTTGCCCAGTTGTTCAGGCTGGTTTCAAACTTGTGATCCTACTGCCTCAGCCTCCCAGAGTGCTGAGGTCCTACTCATTTGTGTGGGATCATAGACCTGGCTTTTTATTCAGGAGTTTGTGTTAAAATTAATTAGGGATTTTGATTTGTAGATTTTTCTTTTTTTTTTTCTTTTTTTTTTTTCGATACCAGGGATTGAATTCAGGACCTTGTACTTGCCAGGCAGGTGCTTATGCCATTAGCTATCTCCCCAGCACTTTCTCTTTATTCTCTACCTGGTTTTACTCTTAGTCAATACTGGTTTCGTGCAATGTTTGGAAGTGTACCCCTCATTTATTCATTGAAAGAGTTTGCAAGAGATTGGTGTATATTACTTTTCTACTTCTGGGGTAATAATTTACTGTGAATTGTAGCCTAAATAACACAAAGTTAGGGGCCAGGAAGATATAGCTCAGTAGAACAAGCACTTGCCTGGCAAACACAAGGGCCTGAGTTCAGTCCCTGGTTCCAGAAAAAAAAAGAAAAAAGAAAAGAAAACCCCACAAAGTTATTCTTTGGAGGAATAGTGGTCCATGCCTATGATCCCAGAACTCAGAAGCCTAAGGCAGGAGGATTGCCAAAAGTTTGAGGCTACACAGTGAGTTCAAGGCCAGGCTAGAATACAGCCTCAACCACCTCCCCATGCAAGGTGCTACAAATTTATTCCTTTATAGTGCTGGAATTTGAAAATTCAAAATGAATGTCACAGGAATAAAAGAAAGTATCCAGAGGTTCACAGGAAGAATCTAGAGGCTGCCCATAGCTCCTCTCACCATCCTTAAAACCATCCAGGCATTAGCTTCTTTCTTAGATTCCCCCTGCTTTTTTTTTTTTTTTTTTTTTTTTTTTTTTTTTAATACTGAAGAACTCCCAGGGATACTCTACCACTAAGCTACAGCCATAGCCCCTGCCCCACTAATATATTTGGTTCGGGGTTTCATTATACAGTTTAGACTTGTAGTGGCACCCCTGTTTTCAGTCTCCCCAGCTCAAGGATTACAGGCCTGAGTCACCACGCCCAAGCCCCCCATTTTTGGAGGGAAGTGTCTACAGGGTGTTCAGGGTCTGACTACTAGATCGGACTCCTAGTGATCTGCGTGTTTACAGCCTCCCAAGAGCTGGAATTATAGTAGGTACCACCACAACTCAGTCTCAATTGCTGTCTCAGGGACTGAACCCTAGCCCCTGCACCTGCTTGCAGGTGCTTTAACCCACTGAGCTACTTGGTTTTACCCTTTCCCTTTTTTTTTTTTGAGACAGGGTTTTACTATACAGTTCAGCCAGCCTTGAACTCATTTTGTAGTCCAATTTGGCCTCGAACTCACAGTGATCCTCCTGCTTCAGCCTCCTGAGTGCTGTAACTACAAGCATGCACCACCATACCTGGCCAATGTTTTGTGTTTTGAAACAACATCTTGCTCTGTTGCTTAGATGGACCTGAAATTTGTAATCTTCATGCTTCAGTTTCCTGAGTGCTCTCCCCTTTTCTCTCTCTCTCTCTCTCTCTCTCTCTCTCTCTCTCTCTCTCTCTCTCTCTCTCTCTCTCTCTCTCTCTCTCGTGTCTCACTATGTAGTTCAGGCTGGGCTTGAGTTCACATTGTATGTAGCCCAGGCTGGTCGTGAACTTGCAATGATTCTCCTCCCTCAGCCTCCAAGTACTGGGATTGCATTGGTGGCCTGGACCACCATGCCACACCTTTTTTTTTTTTTTTGAGACAGGGTCTCACTATGTAGTTCAGGTTGGCCTGGACTCACTATGTGGCTCAGCTGGTTTCAAACTTGCAGCAGTCCTCCTGCCTCAGCCTCCCAAATGGACATGAATATCTTTAGAGAGTCATTATTCAGCATTCTGCATTTGGTAGTAATTCCTTGAATGTTTGATGGTATCACCAGTGATTTTTTCTGGGCCCACATATTTTTTATAGCTTCTTCTTTTTTTTTGTTGTTGTTGTTTTTATTTAGTGCAGGGTCTACAGGGTCTTACTACCCAGACTGGATTTGTAGTGATACTTCCTGTTTTCCCCAGTGCTGGAATTACAGGTGCATGCTACCACACTCAATCTCATTGGCCATTTCAGCAGGCCTTGGGGGCGGGGCCGGCATGGTATGCTGAGGATTGAATCGCTGGCCCTTGAGTCTGCTTAGCAGGTGCTTTAATCTGCTGCATTATCTGGCAGGCCCTTGGGCCCAGATTTTGTGGGAAAGATTTTGTGGCGGGGGTGGGGGGGAGGGACTTTTAATGATTTATTCAATCTCTGTTTGTTATAAGCCTATTTAGATTTTGAGAAACTTCAAAAAAAATTGTGGGGGCCAGGGAGAAGGCTCAGTGGAATAAGCGCTCCCCAGGCAAGCACAAGGGCCTGAGCTCAATCCCTAGTTAGGCCAAAAAGAAAAAAAGTTATATTGTTTATTGAGATAGGGTCTCCCTAGGTAGTCCATACCAAGGATTGAATTTGGGACTTTATGCTTGCCAGGCAGGAGTTTATGCCATTGAAGCTATCTCCCTGGCCTGATGGTCTTGAACTTCCTCCTGCTTCACCCTCCTGAGTGCTAGAATTGTAGGCATGAATCACCTTGCCAAACATTTTCAATAACATGAATCAGTTTTGTTTTTTTTTTTTGTCTTTTTTGAGACAGGGTCTCACTATGCAGTTCAGGCTGGCCTTAAACTCACTTTGTAGCTAAGGCTGGTCTCAAACTCACAACCATTCTCCTGCCTCAGCCTCCCCAGTGCTGGGATTATAGGCCTGCACCATCACGCCTGGCTCATGAATCAGTTTTAGTAATTTGTGTTTTTGTAGACTTTGTCTACTTCATGTAAATTATTTAATTTACTATATAGTTATTTATAGTATTCATTTATAATCATTATTCTATAGATGTGTGTGTGTGTGTGTGTGTGTGTATTAGTCCTTTTTAAAATTTTTTGTGCCGGGCGTGGTGGCGCAGGCCTGTAATCCCAGCACTTGGGAGGCTGAGGCAGGAGGATTGTTGTGAGTTTGAGACCAGCCTGAGCTACAAAGTGAGCATAAGGCCAGCCTGAACTGCATAGTGAGACCCTGTCTCAAAAAGACAAAAAAACCCACCAAAATTGTTTTGTTGTAGTGTCTTACTACACAGCTCGAATTTGTAGTGAGTCTCCTGTTTTCAGCCTCTCCAACACTGAGATTACAGGTGTACACCACTATACCTGGACTCTGGCCAGCTCAATCCACCCTGGGGATGGAGCTGGCATGGCATGTGATTCTAGGAATCAAACCAGTGTCCCTGTGCTTGCCAAAGCAGGTGCTTTAGTCTGCTGAGTTATCTCACCAACCCACCAGGTGCATTTTTTTTTTGTGGAACTGGGGATTGAACTCCGACCCTTGCGTTTGCCAGGGAAGCACTTGTTCTTTTGAGCCATCTCCCCAGCCCCAGACTAGGTGTATTTTTATGTGAACATTGAACACTGTCTTTGGGAGAGATTCTTTTAAAAAAAATTTTTATTTTTTATTTTTTATATTTTTAGGGAACGTCTACAGGGTGTTCAGGGTCTCATTACTAGATCAAACTCATAGTGATCTGCCTATATACAGGCTCTCAACAGCTGGGATTACAGGTGTACACCACCACATCCAGTCTCAATTGCCATTTCAGCATGCCCTAGGAGCTGGACCAGCACGGCAGGCACAGAGATCAAACCTCCGACCCCTGCACCTGCTTGCAGGTGCTTTAATCCGCTAAGCTATTTGGCTGGCCCTGGGAGAAATACTTCTCTTTTTTTTTTGGCAAAATGGGGGATTGAACTCAGGCCGTTGGGCCTTGCACTTGCCAGGAAAGTGCTTATTCCACTGAGCCATTCCCCTGCCCCTAGGAGAAATTCTTAGAGGTGCAATTGTTAGGTTTGGTGTGCAGAACCACCTAGGTGACTTTTGAAGGAATGACAGTTGTCTCCATTTTGGCTGCATCTGGCCCTATTTTTTTATGTAGCTGGCTAGTACTTTTCCTTATCCCTTCAGTTAGCTTTAAGCCATGCAAATTGGTCCAGCCCAGGTGCCAATACATAGTCTTTTTTCCTTTTTTATTTTTTTGGTGAAACTGGGGATTGAACTCAGGCCCTTGCGCTTGCCAGATAGGTCTTATGCCACTGACCTATCTCCCCAGCCCTGGATGTTTAGGGTCTGAAGAAGGTGACAGGGCAGTGTTTCCCCCCACCCAATAGCTCCCAAATAAAACAGGTGTGAGTCTGGGTAGGATAGAGAGCTGTGCCATCTGGGATCAAAACTGGAGATAGAGGCTATGACTTCCTAGGACATAAAAGATGACACTTCAGCTAAAGCACTGACCCAGAATACTAGCTCTACCTCAGCTGTGTTGTGCAGATCATTCTTTCTTCATGTGCTTCTTCCCCTGCATATGGCAGAGGTAATTTCAGGCCCCTGAAAGCATAGTAGTCTAAGTGCTTGCCTGGTTTTGATCCCTGGTATGACAGGCAGTGCTGGCTCCAACCCCGGGCGGTGGTGGTGCACATCAGGAATACCAGTGCCAGGAGGATCACTACAGGGCAGAGCTTTAGGCCCTTGCAATCGCCAGGAAAGTGCTTACTCCACTGAGCCATCTCCCCAGCCTGAGCCTGTCTCAAAACGACAAATACATACATAAATAACTAAAATATAAAATAAAAAAAGAAAGGAAAATTAAGCAATCTACCTGGCGGTTGAAGACATAGCAATGTCAAAAGACTGCAGGTGGAAACGGGCCAAAAGCAGAATAAGAATCCTGTATCTGCTTCCTGGTAAGAAAAGCTGAGTCTAGAAAGAAAGATTTAGTTCACATTTAAGATACCTTAGCCGGGCGTGGTGGTGGCGCATGCCTGTAATCCCAGCACTCGGGAGGCTGAGGCAGCAGGATTGTTGTGAGTTCAAGACCAGCCTGAGCTACAAAGTGAGCTTAAGGCCAGCCTGAACTGCATAGTGAGACCCTGTCTCAAAAAAAAAAAAAAAAAAGGAAAAGAAAAAAAGGGGCTGGGGAGATGGCTCAGTGGAATAAGCACTTCCCTGTCAAGCTCAAGGGCCTGAGTTCAATCCCTGGTTCTGCAAAAAAAAAAAAAAAAAGATACCTTGAAGGGAAAGGAGCTGGGGAGATAGTGTGGCAATATAATTGCCCATCTGGCAAGCGCAAGGTCCTGAGTTTGATCCCCGCTACTGCTTGCCGTGCCAGCCCTGGAACCAGGCATAGTGGTGCATCCTTGTAGTTCCAGCACTAGGGAGGCTGAGACAGGAGGATCACTACAAGTCTGAGCCATGTAGCGAGACTGTATTTTATTTTTTTATTATTATTATTTTTTTTTTTTTGCAGAACTGGGGATTGAACTCAGACCTTTGCACTTGCCAGGGAAGTGCTTACTCCACTGAGCCATCTCCCTGGCCCGAATGACCCTGTATTTAAAAAAAAAAAAAAAGAAGATACCTTGAACTGGAGATTTTCAGTCATCTACACCAGTGGACATCCCGCTGTCTCCTATGCCATCCAGCAGTATAGTCCCCAAAGGACTATTACACAAAGGTGACTAGGGACGCTGTGAGGGACTTGAAAACTTCCTTCCTTCTGGGGAATGTATGGCTGACCAAGAATCAGAGAAAATGAAACTGGAGAAAAAGAAGTGGGAGAAATTCACAGTGGAGAGAGGGCCCAGCACAAGCATTTGAGGACCAAAACAAACCCCTTAACACACTGGAAAGAGAAACATGGACCCTAATGAGGAAAGGTTTTTGTTAATGGAAAGGAATGCTTATGACACATTATCTGCTCATAAGCAAATCCGTGGTGGGAAAAGGAGACAGCAAGGAAATCTGCTGGGTTGGTGTTGGGGCTCATGTCCAAACCGTCCCCTGGACTTTCTGTTGGGGGCTGGTCAGAGAGGGGAAGGTTTCTCTTTTTCCCTTGCTCCTTCCTTCACTCCCTCCTCCCCAGTCACTGCGCCTGAGCAGCTGTCCTCCACAGCCCAGCTGCTATCTGTGGAGCCACCCTGCAATGCAGCAGCGAAGTATGAGGCAATGTAAACCTCTCTTCCTTTAGGCTATGGGTGTTGGGTATCCGGTGTCAACAATGCAGAAAGTAGGGGGCTTTTGTGCCAAGAGTAGGGGTTGTCCCTGTTGGGGAGATAACTCAGTAGGATAAGCACTTACCTGGTCAGTGCAGGTCCTGAATTCAATTCCCAGTTGCGGGGGTGGGGAGGGGAGAAAAACAAAACAAAACAGTAGGTTATTGCCAGTCACTGCATGACCTGGTGATCAGAAGCCTTTGGAGCTGCTTTGGGGGAGGAGTTAGGAAGTTTTTGGAGATGCAAGCTTGAGAAACAACTTTTGCATGCTAAAGATGAACTTTTTTGGGGGAGATTTAGGTCAGGACTCAAAAGATGAAAATGCTTTTAGAGGCTTTTTTTTTTTTTTTTTTTTTTTTGGTGGAACTTGGGATTGAACTCAGGCCCTTGCGCTTGCTAGGGAAGTGCTTATTCCATTGAGCCATCTCCCCAGCCCCTATAGGCTTTGTTTTGTTTTTGTGTTTTTGTATCAGGAATTGAACTGAGGGCCTCAAATTTGCCAGGCAGGCACTATACCGCTAAGCCACATCCTTAGCCCTCATCCATGCTTTTAAAAAGGCAAATGCTGGAGGACAGGCTCAGGAAGTTTCAGCCAAAAACAAGAACTCACTGGCAGGTGATCTCCAGACCACATATTTTTTTTTGTTGTTGTTGTTGTTGTTTTTTGTTCAGAGTGTCACTATACACCTTGGACTCATAGTGATCCTCCTGTTTTTAGCCTCCCTAGTGCTGAGATTACAGGTGTGTGTCACCACTCCCAGACTCCATTGCTGGCTCAGCACGCCAGGATGGGGTAGTGGTGGTGGGTGCAGTATGGCATAGAGTAACAGGGATTGAACCCTGGCCCCTCAACTTGCCTAAGCAAGCACTTATTCTGCTGAGCTATCTCTCTGGCCCCAGTTCATGTATGTTATGCTCTGGCAGAAAGTTTGACTTCATTTTTCTTAGTATTTGTTTATTTTTGAGACAGGATCTTGCTGTATAGTTCAGGCTGGCCTTGAATTCATGGCAATCTTCTTGCCTCAGCCTCCTAAGTATTGGAATTATAGGCACATATCACCACACCCAGCTACATTTTGCACCTGTCCTGTGGCTTTATGCAAGACTGAGATAGATAGTGGTGTGTAGTTAATCTGGTAGAGGAAATCTCAAGACAACCTAATGTTGAGGCTGTGGTACGGGTGTTCTTGGGGGGCTTTAACCAGTTCTACCTTGAGAATCAAGAATAGCTGGGTGTGATGAATACCTATAATCCCAGGACTTGGGAGGCCTAGGCAGGAGAGTTACCATGATTTTGAGGTCAGTATATATTAGCAAACTTAAGGCCATCCTGAACTACACAGTCAGATCCTGTCGAGAGAGAGAGAGAGAGAGAGAGAGAGAGAGAGAGAGAGAGAGAGAGAGAGAGAGAAACAAAGGGCACAGATGCATAATTTTGAAAGTTTTTTGTTTCCTCAGAAGAGAAGGGCCTATAAAGGTGAAGTAGAGAGTTTAGTTGCTGAAAAGATTAGCATTAAAAAGAAGCCAAACTGGGGGCCCGGGAGATAGCGCAGCAGTCTAAGCACCTGCTTGGCAAGCACAAGGACCTGGGCTCAATCCCCAGTACCCCACACCATGCTGGCCTCTCACTGAGCTGGCCACTAAAAATGGGTGTGCTGGCCCATGCCTCTAATCCCAGCACTGGGGAGGCTGAGACAGGAGGATCACTAAGAGTCTCCGCTGTGTAGCAGGACCCTGTACCAAATAAATAAAATATTTTAAAATAATAATAAAATGTTAAAAAGCCAATCTGATACAACAACAACAACAAAGAGCCAAGTACTTTCTATTATTGCAACAGCAAGGACAGCTTGAAGACATGGTAGGAATTAACAAAGCCCGACTGTTAACAGGCTCAAAATTGCAAAAGTAGGCTTTTTTTTTTTTTCTTTTTTTTAATGGGAATTGAACTCAGGATCTGCACTTGCCAGGCAGGTGTCATGCTGCTGTGCTTTACCCCACTTTGTAATTTGCTTTGAGAAGCTAGTCCTGTGGAATTTGAGAACAATTCCCACCAAAGGAATTGGTTCTCCAGGATCTGCTCATAGTGCTCCACCATCCAAGCACGTGGAGGCTTCTGTGGCCATGATTCAATGGGCCTTAGCTATTGCTTGACTGGCAGCAGACCTTAGCATCATCCTTATGTTGCTGGTTCTATAGACATGTAGAAAGCAAGATTTGGGGGTCAGGGAGGCCTGAATCTAGATTTCAGAGAAGGCCTGGGAGGCCAGGAATGTGCCCCTGAAAGGGCAGTGCTTGAAACTATGAGACTGAAACCAAAGGTGCAGTGGAGACCCCAGGAATTTGGAGAAACCAGGAATATGGAATATCTGAAGAAAGCTCCAAGGAATGAACAGAGTTAACTAGAGAGAAGCCACGATGGCCATTGTCACCAGCGATGTGGTAGGGGTGGGGGCCGGGCAAACCCTTTGGAGTTCACAGTTTATCCTGGGTGCTGGACACAAACCTGTGGGATTTAACATTTGCTGTACTGAGCTCAGGTCTGGTTTGATCAGATTTCTGTCCCCCTGTGCTTCCTTTTGGAATAAGAATGTTTGTCCTGTGCCATTGTATATACTCAGTGTTTAACTTTCTGATTTTATTTTTTGATTTATTGAGGCTCACAGTTAGAGTTTGCCTTAAGTCTCAGAGGAGACCTGGGACTTGGACTTTTCAGCAGTGCTGAATTTTGACAAATTTTGGAGCTAGACTAAATGCATTTTTCCATAAAGAGAAGTACACAAAGCCGGGCGTGGTGGCGCATGCTTGTAATCCCAGCACTCGGGAGGCTGAGGCAGGAGGATTGTTGTGAGTTCGAGACCAGCCTGAGCTACAAAGTGAGCTTAAGCCAGCCTGAACTGCATAGCGAGACCCTGTCTCAAAAAAGACAAAAAAAAAAAAAAAAAAAAAAAAAAAAAAAAAAAAAAAAAAAAAAAAAAAAAAAAAAAAAAAAAAAAGAGAAGTACACAAGTCTTTCAGGAATCTGGGTGGAATGATATGGTTTATATCTAGATGTCCTGCAAGGCCTCATACTCATTGGCAGGGCTTTGGGAAGGTGATTGGGCCATGGAGGTTATAGTGAGCTGGCTATAACCAGCTTGGAGGTGCAAGCTGAGGAGGAGAGGCAGGTGCCTGCAGGTGTGGCCTGGAAGGGTTTCTCTCCCTGCCCAGCAGCCTCCTTGACTCACTCTGCTTCCCAGACACCATGCTATGAGCAGTGCTGCTCCACTGGGCCCCTCTGCCAGCCACATAAACCATGAAATTTGGTGCCATTTGAGGATCTTGGTCCTGAACAGCTCTGGCTACTGTGTGCATTTGGCCATCATAGGAGACAGGATCTCAGACACTCAGAGTAGCCCATACTGGCCTGACCCTCCCTATGTGACCCAGGTGCCAGCCTCAAATTAATCCTATCTATCTATCTATCTATCTATCTATCTATCTATCTATCTACCTATCTATCTATCTTCTTCAGTACTGGGGATTGAACCCAGGACTTCACACTGAGCTACATCTCCAGCCCTTTTTAAAATTTTGAGACAGGGTCTTGCCAAATTGCTTACACCCCTATACCCTAATGGCCTCTTTTTTTTTTTTTTTTTTTTTTTTGTGGAACCAGGGATTGAACTCAGGCCCTTGTGCTTGCCAGGGAAGTGCTTATTCTACTGAACTATCTCCTTGGCCCCTCAATATTTTTGTTTTTGTTTTTTTTTAATTTTTTGAAGATCTTTTCTTTATTTGGTAGTCTTACTACACAGCTCTGACTCATAGTAATCCTCCTGTCTCAGCCTCCCTAGCACTAGCATTATACCCCATGCCCAGTTTCAGTGGTCTACACTGCTCAGAGCTCCAGGATGGCTGCCGTGCAGTACTTGGGATTGAACCTGGGTCACTACACTTGCCAGGCAGGTACTTAGACCACTGAGCTATCTCCAAGGCCAATCTCACCTGATCTCAAATTTTTGATACCCTTATCTCAGTATCCCAGGAGCTCAATACTTTTTTTGTCTTTTGGGGACAGGGTCTTGCTATGCAGCTCAGGCTGGCCTGGAGCTCATTTTGTAGTCTAGGCTGGTCTGGAACTTTTTTTTTTCCCTATGTATTTAGTACAGGGTCTCACTGCACATCATATTTGTAGTGATCTGTCCTGTTTTCTAGCCTCCCAAGGGCTGGGATTACAGGCAGGTACTGCTACACCCAGTCTCAGTCATGTCTCTGTGTGCCCCAGGGATGGGGCTGACATGGCAAGCTAGGAATTGAACTGGCCCCTGCATCTGCACTTTAATCCACTGAGCTACCTGGCCAGGCCCCTGGAACTCTTTTTTTTTTTTTTTTTTTTGGCGGAACCAGGGATTGAACTCAGGCCCTTGTGCTTGCCAGGGAAGCACTTATTCCACTGTCTCCCCGGTCCCTAGATTCACTGTTTTTATGAAGGCTGCTCTGCATCCTTTACTTGATGCCAACAAAGTGCTATCAAACCTCTTGGGTTTTGGCTAGTCTGATAGTGACATAAGTAGTGTCACTGTGATTTTTATCATCTCTATAATTGAATGTGAGCTCCACATCACATATGGGAGATCCATTTGCGAAGTTAAAGGGAAAAGGCCAGAGTGAGATCTTACCAATTAGGTCAATCAAACCAAGACATTTAGCTGGCCAGGTGTGGTGCTCAGTGCCTGGAATCCCAGCACTCTGGAGGCTGAGGCAGGATCACTGCATTCAAGGTCATCCTGGCTACGTGGTGGGTTCAAGTCCAGCCTGAACTATGTGGCAAGACCTTGTCTCTGAAAGAATGAATGATGAAAGCCACTGCATACCCATCAGTGTGATCAAACTTCAGCCAGCCAAGGGCCAGCAAAATAGCTCAGCAGACTAAGCACCTGCTTAGGCAAACACAGAAACCAGGATTCAATCCCAGGCCCCGCCACCAGCTGGGATGAGCTGGCCACCAAGTTCAGGAGTGTGGTGGCCCACACCTGTAACCCCAGTGCTGATGAATCTGAAAACAGGAGGATCACCTCAAGCCAAATTGTGTAGTGAGACCTTGTACCAAATACATAATTTAAAAACAAAAAACAGGGGCCAGGGAGATAGCTCAGTAGAATAAGCGCCTGCCTGGCAAACTCAAGGTCTGAATTCAATCTCTGGTACTGCAAAAAGAAAAAATAAAATAAAAATAAAAAGCAAACTTCAGTTAACAGAAATCCATATATCACACTGTAGTTAGAAAAACTGAGCCCTGGAATGCACAGCTACTGACTGCTGAGGATAGTGGTAGATGGCTCAGCAGAACAGCTGGGCATGATCACAAAGCATCTGGAAGCATCTGGTGGCTAAGGGATTGCCTTTCTAGCATGTGGACCCTGAAGGAAACCTTGGCTTGGACACCAGACTTCAGCAAGTCAGTGCTCACAGCAGAGGTGTTTCCAATGCAGCAAAATTGCAAACCTTCTTCCCCACCTTCAGTGTTTTTGACACTGGGTCTTGCTACATAGCTCAGGCTGGCCTCAAACTCAAAGTCATACTCTTGATTACTAGTGTGCATTGCCGCATCTGGCTTGGAAATGCTTTTCTTTAGTCCTTTTGAGACAGGGTCTAGCCATGCACTTCAGGCTGGCCTTGTGCTTCCTTTATAGGTCAGGCTGGTCTGGAACTCTCAACGATCCTCCTGCTTCAGCCTCCTGAATGCAGGGATTACAAATGTGAGCCACCATGCCAGGCTTACAACCTTTTTTCTTTTTTTATGCTCATGGTCAAGTTTTGAATACATACACACTCAGCATGCCGCTGAATGAGACTCAGCCCCCACAATAAAAAACTTAAATGTCAGGGGCCAGGGAGATAGATCAGTGGAATAAGTGCTTCCTGGCAAGTGCAAGGGCCTGAGTTCAATCTCGGGTTCTGCAAAAAAAAAAAAAAAAAAAAAAAAAAAAAAAAAAAAAAAAAAAAAAAAAAAAAAACTAAAATGTCTATCCATGGTAATATAGAAAAATAGCTGGGCATGGTGGCATATTCCTGTGATCCCAACACTGTGGGAGGCTGAGGCGGGAAGATTGCAAATTAGAGCTCAGTTTGGGCAATTTAGCAAAACCTTGTACTAGGGGAAAAATAATACTATGAAAAAACTAAGTTATGGTTTATTAATTCAGTGAAAATAGCACAGTAAAATGAACAGATGAGAGTTTCATGCAGTAATATGTTTAGATTGCATAAAAATCTTTTTCCCCCCCTGTGGCCAGCTCAGCCAGCCTTGGGGGTGGAGCTGGTATGGCATGTGGTACCCAGGATTGAACTGCCATCTCCCTGTGCCTGCCTAAGCTTCCCTCAGCAGGCACTTTAGTTTGCTGAGCTATCTCACTCCCCATCTTTTTTTTTTTTTTTTCTTGAGATAGCATCTTGCTATGTAGTAGAGGCTGAACTTCACTCACTATCTGTTGCAAGCTGGCTTCCAACACATGGGGATTCTCCTGTCTCAGCCTCCCAAGTGCTGGGATTATAGGCACACACCACCTGACTAAAATAATCTTGAACTAAAGCAGCAAGTCACACACACACACACACACAAAAAAAAAAAAAACAAAAC